>CAUYRT010077020.1:0-34177 GCA_963574885.1 Lepilemur ruficaudatus
GGCGTCAGCCTAGCTCACAGCAACCTCAAACTCCTGGACTCGAGCGATCCTTCTGCCTCAGCCTCCCAAGTAGCTGGGACTACAGGCATGCGCCACCATGCCCGGCTAATTTTTTCTATATATTTTTAGTTGGCCAATTAATTTCTTTCTATTTTTAGTAGAGACGGGGGTCTCGCTCTTGCTCAGGCTGGTTTCGAACTCCTGACCTTGAGCGATCCACTCGCCTCGGCCTCCCAGAGTGCTAGGATTACAGGCGTGAGCCACCGCGCCTGGCCTAGGCCTGTGTTTTGCACTACATCTTAGAGGTTTCCCTTGTGACTGAGCCAAGTGGCCCTCTGTGGAAACTGACTTAATAGCATGCCCTGTGTCGGCTACCTTCCCCCCCTGTATCACTTTTCTATTTGTCTGTTGTTCCATGCACTTCTCTAATCAACTACTAACTCTTACATTCTTGTCTGAGAGTCTGCTTCTGGGAGAACTCAAACTAAGGCATCCATCTATTATTTTTTATTTTTAAAAGTTTTATATGGTTATTTTTTTAAATCTGCCTATTTTTTTCATACTGTTCTATTTGCTCTTTGTAGTTTCAGTTTCTTTTTCTATTGCTTTATTTTATACATACTTAATTTACAACCTCTTTTTGTGAGCTCATGTACAGCAAGGATTGTACTAAACTGTGGGAATCCGGTGTGCCTGCTTTGTGAGTGTCTGTAGAGTGTTTATGATTGCTTATGCCAGAGTTCCAGGATTGTCACAGATTTGGTATCCATTTTATGTTAATTTCTCAACTTGGAATTCCTGCATCAGGTAGTAGAAATGTGACCTCTATAAACCGTATATCCATATATGATGTAGTCTTGATATTTTGGAGGTTTTTGTTTTTTTTTTTTTTGAGACAGAGTCTTGCTCTGTTGACTAGGCTAGGGTGCAGTGGTGTCATTATAGCTCACTACAACCTCAAAATCTTGGGCTCAAGCCATCCTGCCTCAGCCTCCCAAGTAGCTGGGACTACAGGCAAGTGCCACCATGCCCGGCTATTTTTTTCTATTTTTAGTAGAGATGGGGGTCTCACTCTTGCTCAGGCCGGTCTCAAACTCCTGACCTCAAGTGATCCTCCCACCTCAGCCTACCAGAGTGCTACGATTACAGGAAAGAACCACTGCACCCGGCTGACATTTTGATTTCTCACGAGACTTTCAATGCAAGATCTATAGATTGGTGAAAAACGTCTCTACTGTGCGCCTTTGTGGGAGGGTGGAGTTTTTACGGCTCCTCTTTCACAGCATGGGCAGCTGTATACTGGGATCTCAGTTGTAGGTATGGTATCTCATGGCAAAGATTACGTCTCCTGTCCTAGTACAAAAAAAGCTATGGCCTCAATTGGAGTCTGCTACTCCTTTGAGTCTCAGTGTCCTTATGTTATGTCTTTACTACTTAGGAAGTTGTCTCTCTCTCTTTCTCTCTGGTGCTTTGGAGCTTCCCCTTTATTCTTTCAAGCGCGCGTGCGCGCGCGCGTGTGTGTGTGTGTGTGTGTGTGTGTGTGTGTGTATGTGTGTGTAAGTGTAGCATTTCTATTGTTGGTAATGGCAATGCTGGGGAAGGAGGGTCTGCATTAGCCCAGTCTGCCAGCCATATTGTTGGAAGTTCAAGATCATCTATTTGAAAAATAGATTGCCTTTGCAGCCATGGCAGATTGATTTTCCATGATGCCTTGTGCATGGTGATTGCATGACCCCGATGCCAGTGTGGTCCAGTCCATGCCACATGGACTTGGAGGTACAGATTATAAAGAATGGGAAAAAAGACTGTATTTAAAAATCTCAGACTCTTAGTGGAACAAACACATTTTACCTCTGAGAAGGAGGAATTTCCAATTTACAAGTTAAAAGAAAGATGTGTGAAGAAAATATTTAGCAAAAGCAAGCAGGACACAGCAATACATCTTTTAGAAAAGGATGGTGGCTAATCAGTCCTTCCTTTTGGTTTCTGCATGTGGAAAGATAGGTTACATTTGACACACCCCTAACTGCACATCTACAGGGATTTCCTTATAAACACAAATATTATTTTTTAAAATTGCATGAAGACTTTCTGTCTTAAATAAAGCCACAAAAATATTGGCTAATCCTGACTTTCATGTAAGACTTTGTGAGCAAAATGTATTCACTGTCTTTAAGTCCATACATTTCTAGGGTTTTATGTTCAATGTTATGTTTACTACTTTCAGGTAGTCCAGAAGTTTTCAACTGATGTAACAATGACAATAGATACTTAATACATTCTTTTGTTTATTCAATTAATCTATACGTTAGATAATGGTTTTCTAAAATGCATGTTTTGAAAACTCAAAACTCACCAGTTTCTTACCATACTTTATGCCCCATATTATTTGCCATACTCTGTGTGCTAATATTATTTTTTAATCAATAGCATCTTTTTGAAGTGAGTGTATCTAAATTATGACAATATTATTATGGAACAGGTCAGGTCCCAGGAAGCCATGTTAATAATCTTCATTATAAATTCCAGAGACACAGGGCTTGTTTTACCCTAGAAAGTGTGAGTTGTTTATTGGCTGTATTGAAGTAAATCTCAAAAAACACCAACTCAGGGCCTAGAGCCAATATTAAATGTTAATAAATAGTATCATTCTCTACACAGGGGTATATGTCAAGCCTGAGTTATAGAGGCTCACCAGAAGTGGTATATGATTGGAGTATCTCAACTCCCTTCTGAATTTTCTGAGTTGTAACTAACACACCATCCATTCCTTTTAGTTACAGCAAGAGCTCAAAGTTTAATTAGCCATTTCACAGAAAAGAAAAAGATTAAATAGTATGGTTTATACTTTAGAATGATTTTAGGGATCTCAGTGCAGAAATGAAAAATAGGTGGGAATTCCAGTGAGCTGTATCTGGATTTTGAATTTTAGTTTTGCCCCTCACTAGTTTAGTAGCTTGAGCAAGTTGCTTAGCCTCCCCAAGAAGTGGGCATGATAGATAATGCCTACCTTTCTGGGGGTAATGTAAGCATTAAATGAAATTATGAATATTAAAGCAGCATAATTATCAGGCACATAATAAGCTCATAATAAATACTTGCGTTTGCTTATTTTCCTAACATATTTCCTCATTTTCTCACACGTTTAAATTTCATTATAAAATTTGTCCAAAAGAAGGATTTCTATTCTGAATTTGTTTCAACCAAACATATAATAGGGGCCTTTCATCTGTCAGCACATGCTACACAAGAGTAAATAATACAGATTCTCAAGGAGTTCATAGACTGTGCCAGAAATTGATTCATGTCTCTATTTAATGTATTAACCTTCATAAATGAACTTGTGTTTCAAGTGGGTTTGTATTGATTTATCCATACTGTTTCCCTTTGTCTTTTATGTGACCCAGGTCACTCAGACTTCAGAGTGGACAGGACCTAAGTCAAAAGCGAAGTCTCACTATGGAGAGAGCAAGCCCAGTGCCTTCATGGGGTGCTGGAAGTCAAATCCAGGAGATTAGTATCCTAGCAGGGTATACTAATTGGCCAGGTTAAGATTTGAATCTTAATGCCACATTTTCACTTATGCCTGAAACATCAAAGCCAGCAAAAAATATTTTCTAAATAGAGATATTAAAAAAATAGTAGCAAAGGACAAAAACAAACCATTACTTGGATAAAAAGCAACTTTTCATGGAAGGGAAAGTAAAAAGCATATATAGAAGGGAGTTTATCCTTGTACATGATGGGTAAAGATGGCACGCCTGTGACCAAAGCCCAATCGATAGAGCCTTCAGAAGTGGAAATTGATTGGGGAGTTATTGTTTAGTGGGTTTCTGTCTGAGATGATGAAAAAGTTCTGGAAACGGATAGTGGTGATGGTTGCACAACATTGTGAATGTGCTTAATGCCATTGAATTGTGCACTTAAAAATGGTTAGAATGGTAAATCTTACGTTGTGTCTAGTTTCCAAAAAAAAATAAAAGCACAATGGAGATACAGCAAAAAAAGGTGGAAGTTGGCTGGCTGAATCTGGGGGTTCTCTAGAAAACCATCCTACTTCCTTATTTCTATGGCTAAAATGCTAAGGCACTGCACTTATCTTGGTTTCATGCTTCCTGTGACCTGCTCCACTTACAGAAGTCAGAAGCTTTATATAATGTATTGTTATGTAGCGACAATAATGATGTGTTTTCTGACTCAAAGCCATTCTCTAATAATCATGTAGCGTTTATTTCTCAAAGTGCATTTACATCTATTGCCCCAGTTGAGCTGCAGAGCCCAGGAGTCACCACCATTATTTTACAGATTTGAGGAGATGGAAATGCAGAGAGGTTAGCACTTCACTGAAAGTCTTAGTAGAACCAGGACTAGAACCTGTGACTTCCGGGTTCTGGGTTAACCTTCTTTAGAATGTTTGGACTTTCATTTTACTGGGCATGACACTGAAATCTTTGTGTAAAGAATGAAAGAGCCATCAATCACAGGAATGTTTGCTTTCTCTGGAAGTAAGCAGTGATAATAAGTATGACCGTGCCACCGAGATATCTGTAATTTTTACTTTCTACCTAAATGTTTTGGCATTATATAGTCATAGCCTGAATATAAAAAGAATTTAATACAAATGTTAGGTCAAAATAATTGTAAGCCAAGCCAATAACTAGCAATGCAAAAGGTCAGTCTGTCTGAAAAGCCAGGAATCACTGGGTTAATCAGTCACAAAACACCTTTATCTAAGCTCACTGGCTTATCAGGCATTCAATTTCCCTATTTGTAAAAAGAGACTGGAAATTATTTATGCCCTGGTTCATGTGCTACATTTTACATAAATACAAAAGATACAACTGAATTTTTGAGATAAGTGTTTGATAGGAAATTAGGGTAAGAAAACTCAATTAATAAAGCAAGAGATGAGATTAGCACACACAAGCATGTTTACCTTCTCACCTTGAAGAGGTGCTAGAGAAGAATAGCAAATCTGGCTTTATGTTTCCGAGGAACAAAGCAAAGAGGAAACCTGCTTAATTACAAGATTTATCCATAAGATTAAAGCCAAACTGTAAATCAAACACTTTTTGATCCTAAAACCTGTGAACTATTTCTCCTATAGATTCTCATAAAGAGGACATGGTATGATATAGTGAAAAATGTCCTTGGCAACATTGCTACAATAGACACAAAAAGGGCTTTCATGTCTCTGGCTCTTTGATATCTTTCAGTAAAGGCCAATGGCATAACACCAAGGCACATTCTACAAGGGGTCTCTGAGAATCTGTGTTCTGAAGTCCTAATTTCACACGTGGAAAAAAATAATGGAACTATAATACAATTTGAGCTCAAACTCTATTTCAAAACATATCTAAAATGCTTAAAACTTTCATAGTAAACATTATCAACTCCCAGTGTATGTAGGCTAGATACTGAGGTGTAGGAGAAATAGTGGACAATGGAGGAAGAGGTGTTACCACTAAAGCATAACGTAATGGGTGGGCTGTAACTGTGACCAGGTGTACCCTGAGGCAGATATGGTTTAGGGAAAAAGGTAATAATGGGTTGGATGGCAGTAGAATTTGTTGGATAACTTAGCAGATAAAATATTAAGGTCACTAGATAATGAATTGATATCAAAGTAGAGGGAGATTTTTAATGTCCTTTCTCAGGGCTCTGACCAGGACTCATTAATCCCTTCGTGAAATCAAGACTTGTTTGAAGGTACAGAGTTTGTGATTGGTGGACCTATCATATTAGATGGAAGTGTCAAAAAAGAATTCTCGACAGATTGGAGTGATGAGATAATTCTAGCAAGATTATAATCAACAGGGGTGAAAGATCGTGTGTCTTTGAAATAGCAGGAGGGAAACACTGTCTTGATGTTTTTCCCAGCCTTGCTATGTCATTCTTTCAACTAAGCAAAACTGAGTGCCTGTTTTGTGCCAAGCACTGGAAATGCAGTGGTAAATAAGGCACAGAGCCTAGTGTGGAAGATGTGTGCAAGAAGTGCCAGACAGTGTTACAATGAAGAAGAGACTTGAGTACAACGGTGGCATGGAGCGTGGGGGGTGTCCAGTTCCTCGAAGTTTGAAGATTAGGGAAGGTTCCAATGAGGAGAACTCAAATTGAAGAATAGAACTTTACTCGGCTTGGGACTGGAGGAGTGGGAAGGGTGATACACACAGAACAACACAGGACAGGTGTATCCAGGCAGCTGTGAGCGATTTCCTATGGATGGAGATGTTTATGTGTTGGGAGGCGAGATGGTAGGCAGTGATGGTGGGGAAAGTACATAAGGTCAGATCATAGAGGAAACTGAAGTTGGACTCTGGCAGTGGAAGCCACCATCAGTAGATTTTTATTTTATTGTTTTAGAGATGGGGTCTTGATTTGTCACGCAGGCTGGAGGGCAGTGAGTGGCAGGATCATAGCTCACTGCAACCTTGAACTCCTGGGCTCAAGTGATCCTCCTGCCTCCGCCTCCCAAGTAGCTAGAAAAACAGGCTTATACCGCCACACCTGGCTAATTTTTTATTTTTGTGTAGAGACAGGGTCTCACTATGTTGCCCAGACTGGTTTCAAACTCCTGGCCTCAAGTGATCCTCCCACATTGGCCTTCCAAAGTGCTGGAATTACAGGTGTGAGCCACCATGCCTGACATTCTTTTTTTAAGGGCAAGAATGTGATCAAAATGGCATTTTTATAAAAGTCACTCTGGAATAGTGCTTAAATAATACATCCCCCATATGGCACTAAGGGGATGATGGAGGAGGAGACCAGTTTGGAGATTGTATTACTCTGCGGCGGGCTGCCATAACAAAATGTTACAGACTGGGGGGCTTAAACAATAGAACATTTATTTTCTCACAGTTCTGGATGCTGGAAGTCCAAGATCAAGGTCTGGCAGAGTCAGCCTGTGGTGAGGACTCTCTTGCAGATGGCCACCTTCTCCCTGTGTCCTCAAGTGGCCTTTACTCTGTGCATGCTCATGGAGGGAGGGAGGGGGGAAAGAGAGAGAAAGGAGGGGGGAGCACAAGCTCTCTGATGTCTCTGTCTCTTCTTCTACAGGTGCTAATCCTATGGGAGAGGGGCTCCACCCTTATCACCTCATTCAACTTTAATTACTTCCCTAGAGACCCCATCTCCAAATATAGCCACATTGGGGCTTAGGGCTTCAACATATGAATTTTGGGAGGACACTAGCCTTCAGTCCATAACAGAGACTATTGTAATTGTTGAGGTAAAAGGTGATGAGGGCCTGAACTGAGTGGTAGTCATGGGGTAGGAGGGGAAGGATGTCAGAGATGCTAAGGAAATGAAATGGACAATTCTCTGTAGCTGTTTGGGTAGGGAATGGGGGCAGAGGAGAAGCATAGGGGAACTCCCGTGTGTGTTGCCATTGTCTTTTATGGGTTCAGTGGTAGTACCCCTAATAAAAATAAGGATTGTCGGGGAGAGTTTCTGATTTTGAGAAAAAGCTGGCAAGATCAGTTTAGGACATGATATGTTAGGTGTGCGGTATCTATGGAACACGTGGCGGGAAAGGTCCAGTGAGTGGTTGGATTTATAGGTGTTTGGTTCAAGAAAGAACAATCCGGGCTGGAGCTTCAGGGATGGGGAATTGTTGACACTCAAGGCTTTAGTGGGGACAACTGCTGGGATATGCAGATGCACAGTAAGAAGAGAGAAAAAGACCAAGGGTTGATTCTTGGGGAGGAACTGGGCATGGAGACACCAACGACCCTTGTTAAACTTCATTTTAAAGCGAGGAGAAAAAAATATTGAAATACTTTGGGTTTAATAATTTATATTTTTCCCTATCAGGCTCTCACCCTCATTCTTAATCATTTTGTCTGGGCACATCCCCACTTTTATTGCTGACTCCAAGTGATATTTTTGCTAATAAATGAGAGAATCCTCTGGAAGGTGCTGTAACAAGTAAAGGATTATACTTGGCTTCAGATTTAACCTCTGTAACTCCAGCTGCAGAATGAAGTCATTTATTACAAGGAAAAATTGCTGGCTCTGAAGGAGAAGATGAATGGTTGTCTCTTTGCCCTAGTTTAAATAGTATCATGGCCCTAGCACAGTCCCCTAAAATGAGGGACTGCCCACCTGTGATCTAAGCTGGGAAGGTCGTGCTCTGGATCAAGGGATCCTCCTCCAACTCTTTTTCTGAGGGCTAAGCTTGCCAGCAAGTAAAAAACAAACTAACAAATAATGAGAGAAGAAAATCCTACAAAACTGAAGGAAATCTCTCATGAGATTAACATAGACGAAAGGGAAAAGTGAATATTGAAATTGAATGTATAGAACCCACTATCTGAGAGCAGGCAATAACCCTTGCAAAGGTAGAAGATTGCCTGTTCCAAATCATGGTAGAGAAGTGCAATCAGTGCTACTGTTGATACACCGGGAGATATATTAGAAAGCATGGGATAGAAAGCAAGTGGCGAGGGAAATAGCCACTTTGTTTAACCCTGATGCTCCTGTGATGTTTTTTTGTGTGTTTGGTTGTTTTTGTTTTTAGAGACAGGGTCTTGCTCTGTTGCCCAGGCTGGCGTATAGTGGTGTGATCATGGATCTCTGTGCCCTCAAACTCCTGGGCTCAAGAGATTCCCCTGAGTAGCTGGAACTACTGGTATGTGTCGCTACACCCAGCTCTTTTTATTTTTTGTGGAGGTGGGGTCTCACTATATTGCCCAGGCTGGTCTCAAACTCCTGGGCTTAAGCCGTCCTCCCACCTTGGCCTCCCTAAGTGCTGGGATTACAGATGTGAGCCACTGTGCCCAGACCTTATCTTCTTAATTGTGTCTCTTGGTGGTAGCCTTCCTGGATTGAGTCAAAACTATAATAAAAATGCCTCTCTGAGAATCTTCTGTGACTAGGATGACCTTGAGCTTTTTGTGCTCTGTTTTGTTTTTAGCCTAGAGGAGAAAGTCTAATAATATCTTTCACCACAAAACAAAATATTCATCAGGTCTAAGGCTGTTATCATCTCAAATAGGTATTTCCACAGGACATAAAAAGCCATGGCAAAGTTACATGAATTTTGGAGCACAAAAATATTACAAAATTGAAAAACACCAGGTAAGGTCATTTCCGTTCAGTTGTACTGCTTTTGGGTTAAAGATTTTTATCTAAGATATAAGGGATAAGTGTTATAAAACAGAAACTCAGGCGCTCAATCCCGAAATCATGCCATTTAACATAGAACAGGATCAGGTTTTTTTTTCCTCCCCCAGGAAGTTAAAGATATTGCTGCTACATAATCATGTTAGCCCAAAGGACTGCTCTATATATAGACGGGCTGATCACCCAAGCACATGAGCTGTAGTCAGAAGTTGTGATGGACATTTTACTAAAAAAGGTACTGCCCATTCATCTAATTAACGCAGCGGATTCAGAGAAAGCTCTATCGTAGATGGAAACCTGATTCCACAGGAAGTGTATATAATAACAGCGCAAATGGATAGGAACTAGCAGAGCAAAAGCAGAACGTGCACAAGTGCTGGGGAGAAAAGGAAATAAACGTCTTTTAAGGGAAATATCTAAATTTGTATTTAAAAGATATGCTGTTTTAGGGTCTTTGAGGATAATAACATGGAAATGATCCTTGATTCTGATGGGAAGAAAGAGAGTAAGGGGTTGCATCAGGAAATGCCAGCAGAGGCTGATGGATTGTCTCGGAGAGACAGAGGGTGGAATTTGTCAGGCAGGATCTCTCTTCACTAATATGGAAAAGTGCTAGATGTGACCCATGTGGGAAATCAGTGACAAAACAGTTCATCAATATATTCCTAAATGTAAGGTATTTCCCCCAAAATTATCCTTCAGAAAAGGAATTTACCTTACATAAAAGTCTTTATGATATTACCTCTCAATTACTTTATTTCAAACAACAAATTAAACTTGGGGAAGCCACATTAGCCTCAATCTTTGTGCCTCAAGCTACTTTTTGATGTTTATGGAGGTCACCTAACTGAACTAGAAATAAAGAAGGCTAAAATATTTTTTATAGAATTAAAAAAAAATTTGTTCCTAGGGATACGATCTTATAATCATCAAGTTTGCTGTCTTTGTAAGCACATCTCTTAAAGTAAAGCAAGTGTTACCTTTGGTTATCTCAGCTATACACCTGTAAGAGGAATGAATAATGTTGCTAATGTTATGTGAACGGGTATTTGTGTGCTGGGATAAACTTTCCAGTGTTAGTATCGTGTGCTCAAAAAGAGCAGTGTTTTAAACAATTTAAATGGAAATAAAGATGATGGGCTTTGATAAAGGAAGGTAAATGAATCATAAATGGCATAGATGTGTGTGAAGAGAGAATAAAATTGTGCAATAAACTGTGAGTGGCCAAAAAAAAGAAGTATTTCTAAATTATTATATAGTATATGTAAATTTATTAATGTGATTAAAATATATAGCCATAGTGAATATATAGACATATGATCTACAAGTGTGTATATTCAAGTTGGCCAAAAAACTTTTTAAACAATCTTCTTATTGGGAAAATGAGGAATTGCCTTATATTATTCAGTCACGTGCAGTACATAGGACAGAGAGAGTTCCTGAAACTCCACTGTACCCTGGATGAGGTACTCTTTGGTTTAATACACCAAAAGGAATATATTTGATTTCTTGGCTTTTTGAACCTTCTCATGGTCTACTGTTGCCCGTATATTCTGATATAAAGAATAGAGTGCTACTGAACAGGAAATCTAGTTTCTGGCATAACTTTTATGGAACAACAGTGTCTTGAGAGATTGGGTAATTTTGGTTTTCAATGCTTATCATCCTCAAGGAAGATTATTTACTGAAGTTCCAGACCTTTATGGCCTAGAAGAAAAGCTGTGAATCAAAATGAAATTTACCATGTACTATTTTACTACTTTAACTTTCTTTTCATCTGCTAGAAATAATACGACTCAATGAATGACAGCTGTCTTTATTTGTCAGGCTTGTATGCTGAACGCTTTACATTTTGGATGGCATTTTATCTTTACAGTCCAGTGATGCAGGTAGCATTATGTCATTTCACACATGCTAACAGAAGTTCTAAAAGGTGAAGTAATCTGATCACAGACACACAGCTACTTAGTGGCAGAGCCAGGTGCTACAAACCAAGCTGACGATGCTACACACCAAGCTAACCAGTCCAAAATTCACATTCTTAATAAAAAATTCTACTACCTCCTGAAAGGACAGAGATATGCAGTGGGACCACTGAGAGGGACATTTAGTCCAGCCTAGGGCTTCTGGAAAGGCTTCCCACAGGAGGTGATGGCTTAAAGGATATGAAAGTGAGTGAGAATTAGAAATAGGAAAAAGGTTGGATAAATGCCTCCGAGAGAATGATGTGAGTAAAAGCACATAGGCCTGCCATGGCATTGCTACAGGCAGTTCAGCTTTGGGAGAGTGTAGTGTGAATCAGAGACTGGTGGAAAGTCTCTGGTAAAGATGGAGAAGGAGAGAGGGAGGGTCTTATGTGGGAGCCTCTTATGCTGTGGAGCTTGGGTTTTACCCTAGGAAATGGGAATAATCAGAAACAATACATTTATTTATTTTTCTTGCTGCTGTGATTGCTTTGGGGTCTTCTTCATAAATTCTTTGCCTAGGCCGATGTCTATAAGAGTTTTCCCAACATTTTCTTCTAGAATTCTTAAAGTTTCACGCCTTAGGTTTAAGTCTGTTTGTACCCCCATAATATTCTGAAATAAAAAAAAAATAAAATGCATGCCTGTGTAATATTTTTTAAAAAAGTACAGTAACAGCAAGAGGACAAGTAAAACCAACAATCTGTAGGGCTTAGAAATAAAACAGAATTTCAATCTTCTGGATATCTTTTGGGAAAGGGAAAAGATGGGTTGTTCATTCTTCTGAAAAATATTTTTGCAATAAAGTGATTGTTGCTTGGAATTAAGAAAATGAAGAACAATTCAGAATGGGCAACTCTCCTTTGTAATGTTTCTGACTGCAGGGAAACTGACTGAGGCAGGCCATGGAGTATTGAAATCAAATGGTAGCTATTATTAAATGTAGCCCCTAGATTAAGCACTTTATTTAGTATCTCATTTAATCTTTTTAACAACCCCATGAAGTAGGTAATGACTTCTCAGTTTTATTAGGTAAATAAAACCAATGACTTGTCTAAAGAAATCTAGTTTGAAATACGGTGAGAGAAAGTCTCACTGAGCTCACAGTATTGGTCAAAAAGGCCCTGAAAGTTGGTAAACCAATAAGAAAGGTAGAGGAGAGTTGACTATTTCTGTGGACAGGTGCAAAAATGAAGTGTATGAGACTCTGCAAAATCCTTCTCCTTTCTTGGCAATTGGTTGATAGTCTTTTTATAAACAAGATAAACTAATAGTTCATAAAGAAAACAATTTACCCAGCACAGTACCATTAAACTTGAGGTCTAGCTAGAATAGACCATGGGAAGTTCATATGAGCTTCTGCATAAACTTTCGAAGATCTAAAACCCATAAGGAAACCATAGGTATAACTTGGGAAAGCTAAATGACTGAGAGTATCTGAACAAGTAAAAATCAACCAGGCTATGCTGTGGGTACGAACATCCCTAAAATTTCAGTGGCTTATGACAAGAAAGTTTTATTGTTTTGTTCACACTAAATAACCACTGAAGGTTGGCTTGGGGATGGGGACTCACTTTGGCACCCAGGCTAAATCAGGGTCTCCATCCAGCACTTTAGCAGATGGGAAACTAGCATGTAAAAATCACAAACTCGCTCTAAAGCTCCCACCTGGAAGAGACACACATAATTTCTGCTCACATTTCACTGACCAGGACAAATCACATGGCCACAGCTGACTCAAGTGGGGTAGGAAATTGCATCCCTACAGTGTACCTGGAAAGAGAACAAGGGAAATTTGGTGAACAGCACTAATGCCTACCATGGTGAGAACTTCAGAAAAACAAAGGTGAAAGCAACCTGAGAAAAAGAAAATTCTGGAACTAGGGATGGCATTAGGGACCTATAATTATACGGACAATTCATGACTTATTCATAATGGTGGCTAAGAGGAGAATAAGATTTAATATATCATTTCATTAAAAAAAGTTTTCGTAGTTGGCCAATTTATGCTGTGAGAAGTTTGTAGACAGACACCATAGGATCTCTCACTGGTCATACAGCATGGGACGTATTTATCATCCTCCTTCACTCTCATGGGAGGCTCAATCAAAAGTTCTCTATATTACTTAGAACTAATTTTTCAAAACAGGCTATTCTAATTGTATTTCCTGTTGAATTGCTGGTCATTGGCATTAGACTTACAGAACTCCTTTATGTTTATATTGTAACTCTATGTACAAAATTTTCACACATGACATACGATTCTACTTATCGCTACTTCTATGTTTTTCATTCAGTAGGATATCTAATTTTAAACTATCACATAGAAAATGAACTGGATAACTCAAAACATTTCTCATTACTGAAATAACCTCTTTTCTAGGGAAAATCTGAACTTGTAATTTCATTCTCCAAATAGAACGGAGAAAGACTATATATAAGAAATTTCTTAGGTTGTGTTACCCCAGAAGCTGATCCTGAGAGTAGGATTTGAAGGCAAATACTATAGTCTATTTGGGATGTGATCCCAGAAAACACTGGCAGGGAAGAGAGGAAGGGAGGAAGGGAGGAAGGGAGGAAGGAAAAAAGGAAGGAAGGAAGGAAGGGAGGAAGGCAGGCAACAGTGTTCCCTAAAAAGCAGGTTACTGCTATGGGTAACTCAAACTCAAACTTGGGGACCTCTGGGAGACTAGAATACAACTTAAATCCGACCTCCTCAGGGTGGGGAAGCTGAAGTTTTTTTCATACCAAACTCCTGTCTTTAATTGGTTGAGAGCTGCTCTGAGGGGCATTGACTGCCCAGCATTTCTGTCCTGCCCCTCTGTACTGGCAAAGTGGGGTCTGGCAGCCAGAGGAAGCCCTTGAAGAGAGAAGCAGAGAGGAGAGAGGCTTGCAGTAAGACGCCACTGGCCTTACATATGGCTGGAGCCCCAACACTGTTGTACAGAAGGGATACCTGGCTTTCTAAGCTCATCTGTTCTACTATATCCACCTTCGAGCTTAGATGATGTTAATTAACTTTTTAAAGTGTATATATTAAAACTGTGGTGGCATCTGAGAAAAGATGGCATACTTTTAAAAGGTAGCAGAGAATAGGTCATACATTGGTCCATGAGTGGGCTTTATTATAGCGATGGGGAGCTCTGGCCAGCCAGCGCCGAAAGGAGTATTTCATAAAGACAGGCAGCAGGGAGGAAGCCTTCTTAAGGCCATATTGACTTTCTGAACTAGCAAGCGATCCTTACTCTTCATTCCTTGAAAAAAGAAAGAAACAAACAGTAAACATTTTCAAAGGATCAGTAATGTTTTAATAGATTCGATTATCACCCGGTAACAGTAAGTGGAGTATTGGGTGTTATTTAGAAGTCAGAAACTCTTAGTTGATTTGCCCTATAAACTCGAGCATTTTCGAGAGGCGGCAGAATAGAATTGTCTCGAAGTACTGACTTTTCATTATTTTCCACGCAGATCCCTGAGGATAGCAGAAGGGAAGGTTTTCGTCTGGGGGAGGGTAGACTTCTAAAAAGAGAATTCTGGAAGTCAACATAATTAAACAAAGAGGAAAGTGTGCCAGACAGGAGTGGGTGGGGGCTGTTTTCTCTTTGTGGTTGGCTGTGGTGCGTTCAAGATTCCTAGCCTAAGATGAGGCTTCTGAGCTTCCAGTAGGCGAGTGGCTGCCCAGGAGACCCAGGGCTCGGCGAGGAGACCGCGCAGGTGCCCCGGCTCCCCGCAGGTGAGGAGGCGGATGCTCGAGGAGGCCCGCCGGTTCGGCTGCCCAGTCCTGACTCCGTGGCCTTGCAGCCGCTCGCTGTGATCCGAGGGACGCGCAGGAACTCGGCCCGACGGCCGCGGCTCACCCTCGTGCTCCTCCTGCGCCCGCGGCCTCACGCAGTGGCCGCAGCCGCCGCCCTCCGCTTTCCCGGCGGCCGCTTTTTTATCTCTTGGCCACCTCTTTCCTCCGGCCCCACAGCCCAGCACTGCGCGCGTCCAAACTAAAGAAACTGGTTCTCTTGAGGGAGCCGGGGAAAGCGCTAGCCCCTCTCGCCCTTGCGCCGTGGGTCGCTCCGCTCGCGGGCTGGGACCCGCGGCGCAGGAGGTGGTGCCCCTCGTCCGGGAGGGGACGGGGCAGAGGGCATCTCTGGTGTCGGGATGCGATTGTCTGCGCTTCTCCGCCTGGCCCCCGCGCCGCGCGCGCTAACTCTGGGGGAAGTTGCTGGTAAAGTTTCCGAGAGCGTCGTGGGCTCGTGCGAGTGCGGCGCGGGGCGGGCTGCGGACGCCGGGAGGCGAGGGCAGAAGCGCCGCTCGCGGCGTCTTTGTTCTGCTCGGGGGAGAGACCCTGGCTAGGAGTCGCTGGGCGAGTTCAGGGACCTGCAGCCACGACATTCCGGACCCAGCAGGGGCCCTTTGCCTCCCGCCTTCCACCCCCAGCCCAACCCAGGACGCAGCTCCCGAGTTCCCAAGCTTCCTTCCACCCCATCCCTCTACCCCCAAACTTCACCAACCCGCCAAGATCCCCAATCTGGGATGTGAAAAGGAAAGAGGGTGGAGGCAAAGGTGCGCGTCGGGCCGGATACCAACCCGAGGGTGGGTGTTCACTTTGGAATGTTTTTTCCTTTGCCCTAGGAACTGCTTCCCCACGCGGGCCCCCATTCTCTCCCATTTCCCCCACCTCCTTGCTTTCCTTTTCTTCAATTCTAGTGAGTTCTAGAGGGAAAATGAGCGCTGTTCTGAGTCACTCAGCGAGCCAACGCTGTGGCCCGTAGCTGGGACCAGGGTCGAGGGGTGGAGGATGAGGAGGATGGGGTCCCCGGTTCTGGAAGTAGGGGACGACTGGAAAAGGACCTGAGGAAGGGTCAGGAGCTGTTCCAGGTCCCAGGCACCTGGTTTGCCCGGGGCAGGGCGGTGGGGGAGGGGACAAAGGGGATGCTCGGCTGGGACGGGCCGCGCCAGGGGGTACAGGATGAGGAGGCGGCCGGGGACCCCGAGTCAGATCTTCGGGACGACACAAGGCTGTGGTGTAAAGAAGGGAACGGGCGAGGAGCGCCTGGCTCCAGGGCATCCTGAGAGCCTGGCCTTCGTAGTTTGAGGTTAGGGGGAGTTTGGGGTCTGAAAAGGTGGGCGCGACGCTGGAGCTGGGAATCCGCCCTCGGAGCCCCTGGACGGAGTTGCGCTGCGCCTGCTGCAACAGGTAGCCCCGAGGGGTGGGTGGAGGCCCTGGAGGAGCCCTGAGCCGGCCTTTGTCCCGCTGATTAGAGGGCTCGCCTAGGGGACTGCGTGGGTGGAGGTGGGTGAGTGAGGGCGGCGGAGGGGAGTTTTCTGACACTTGGAGCCCCTTTGAGTTGTTCGGGTGTGTCGGGTGCAGCAGGGTGAATCCGAGAGGAGGAACGAGGATGGAGAGCCTAGCGTGCGCCCCAGCCTCCGATTGTGCAAGCGCCTTTATCTCGGGTTGACCCCTTACCCGTCGCATTTTGTCTCTTGGGATGATGAAAAACTGACAGAAACTCGATGCCAAAGTGGAGTGTTCACACTGATTGGCAGGGAAAGTACAAACAAAGAGGTGCATCTCCCGGAAACAATGATTTTGGAGCTTCCCCCCCCCCCGGCGGACTGGAGCGCGTTGGGGAGGGGGCGGCAAGGGTGGGTGGGTGGGGAGGAGGCCAGGACGGGCATCTCCTGGGGAAAGTTTCTAGCGAGGGAGTGAGAGGGAGGAGGGGGTCGGGGCAGAGTGGAGATGAATTGGAGACTGAGCAGCCCGGGCTCGCCTCGGAGGTTCCCGAGCCGGGCGGGAGATGCGGGGAGAGGGAGGGGGCGGGGAGGGAGGGGAGGGAGAGAGGAAGAAGGGGTGAGAGGGAGAAACCTGCCGCCGCTCGCCGCCTCTTTGTCTGCTCCGGGACTTGGAACAAAAGGGGGAACTCTGATGAACTCTCTTCCCTCCCTTCTCCCCCGGACGCTCGGGTATCTCCCTCTCGCAACTTTGCTGCCGCGACTTTCTCTGCTGTCAGGCCACGAAAAAGTGTCCGAGCGCTTCGCGGACTGCAACAAGGGAAATGTCTCTGAAAAGTGCGACCAAGTGGGGAAGAAGGTGAGTGGGGATTGTTGTCCTGTTTCCCTCTCTGCTCCTTAACTCTCCCTGCTCCCCGCCCTTCGGAGGGCAAAGGAGTAGCCCAGTGGCAAAGTTTGGCTGTTAAATTGTCTCTCCTTTGCCTGGTTCCCTTCTCTTTTGTTCTTTAAAGAACTTGCGCACGTTGCTTTGTTCTTTTATTTTTAATAGACAGAAGCCAAACAGGCATTTCTCTCATGTGCTTCTTTATATTAGGGGCTGGGGGGAGGGGAGGAGGGTATCAAAGTGGTGGGGGAGGTTGCCTCACTTTCTCCCAGCAGGGCGCAGATGGGATGAAAATATGCTGAAATTGATGGGACAAATCTAGTCTCACCCCTATCCCAGCCCTGACTTGGGTCATGCAAAAGAAAGAGATGTAGACGTGGGGGTCGTTTCGTCGCTGTTTTATAACTTAACTGTCTGCAGAGCGCTCTGTGGATCCAACACACAATACAAAAAGCTGCAACAATAGAATGCAGAAGAGGTTTGGGTTGTAGGGGATTGGGCCCTTGTGTTTGTGGTCGGGGGGGTTACAGTAAACAGATAAGAGCTCAGAAAGTTTTCTTTAGGGCTGAGTTGGGGTGCAGGAAGCCACAGGTTCCAGACTGTCACAGATGCGAGGATGGAGGGAATGGGGCCTGGACCACTAGCCAGAGCCATCCCGTCCACTCCTTCAGTTTCAGGACCTACCGGGAATAACCTATACTGTCCTTGGGATGCGTCCTCGCCTCTCTCACTATGCATCGCCCCCTCCTATTTCAGTGTGTTTGAACAGAAAGGGCAACGTGAGCCCCAGAAGCTCCGCTGACCTAGCTGCCCGCCCCGCCTTTTGTGTTTTAACCTTTTGTTTCTGGCTGCCACGCCCGCCCCAAAGACGGATGGCTGTTAACGCTTCTGCGGGGCGGAGAGGCAGCGCAGTTGGCTTCGTGTTTGTAGGCTAAAGGAGACTCCCCAACTTTGTTCCCTAAGAAGCTTAACTTTGGAATGTTTCTAGGCTGGTTCATGCTCAAATAAAGGGAACACTTAACAACTAGTAAACATCCCCACTTTAAAATTCCTCCCCGCGCTTTTCCACTTTACTACAAAGTTGTTCACCCCGTCCTGTCACTTGGTTAATAGAAACGACATTTTGGAGACCGAAGTTAGGGGGTTGTTGAAAGTGAGCAAATCTACACTCCACCCTGTTATGATGTATTTAAATATTAGGAATGTGTGGAACAGGCTTCTTGAATTCTACATGCAAATTTAGATCATTATCTTCAGGTACGTTTTGTGGGATCATTTCAAATACCAAGGTAATTTATCACCTCTTCACTTTCTCTTGTATTCCCAAGTGCTAGAGGCTTTCCTCACCCCCTTGTACCTATTCACCATTCACAGGACAGATGAAGCAGCAAATTGAATGCACTGCTCATAACTCCAGGAAACACCCAAACATAGTCTTTTAACTTCTTAAACTTTTGCTTTTGTGTAGTCATATCTATTATTTAAAACTTGCAGCTAGAAACGATTCAAGTGCTAGGACTATGTAGTTTTGAATTTTCATGTCAAAGACTGAAATGTATTCATGGGACAGTTATTTTCTTTTAGAAAGGGAGTGTGTGGGCCCAGCTTGGTGGCTCACGCCTGTAATCCTAGCACTCTGGGAGGCTGAGGCTGGAGGATTATTTGAGCTCAGGAGTTCAAGACTAGCCTGAGCGAGAGCGAGACCTCGTCTCTACTAAAAAATATAGAAAGAAATTATCTGGACATCTAAAAAAATATATATAGAAAAAATTGGCCGAGCATGGTGGCGCATGCCTATAGTCCCAGCTACTTGGGAGGCTGAGGCAGGAGGATCTCTTGAGCCCAGGAGTTTGAGGTTGCTGTGAGCTAGGCTGACGCCACGGCACTCTAGCCCCGGCAACAGTGAGACTGTCTCAAAAAAAAAAAAAAGAAAAGAAAAAAAGAAAAAAAGAAAGCGAGTGTGTGGAGTGACTTGGAAGCTAAGTTTAATTAGTTTCAATTGTGTAAGTGTCATTATTATTATCAGCATCTAGAAAGTACCATGCAATTGCTGGAGTACTTCCTAGCACCGACCTTCCTCTTTCTGCATTGTTCTTACTGGATCTTTTTATCAGCCAACAATACGGAAGTCCCAATATAACATCAAATCATTCCTGGATGGAAAGCCATCAAACTTCTTCTTTTGGAGTTACTTAAAAGTTAAATTGTTGGAATTTTTGATGATGCCTCCTCTATGTTGATTACTACAATTTGATCACTGGGAATTCTCCACCTTAAAGAAGGTACGTTTCTTTTTAGATACCATCCTCTATAAGGACTTCATTTTGAGGCTGGTGCTTATGCCATTAGACATTTGTCTAGTTATTTTGAGCAGTTGCCTGATCAAAGTGATTTATGACTTCGGATTTCCTTGGTTTGAACTGCTTTTGTAGATCCCTTCTCATTTGGAATGATGATTTGGGTACTTCTGATGGAATTCTATTAATTTTACAGTGGTTCTTCAACATTAGCACACATAATGAATGCAGAGTATGTGGTCACTGAGGAAATTTTGGAACAATGATAGGTCCAGTAGGCAAGTGTCCTATTTTATTTATGATTGATTTTCTTCTTAAATATCACAGTAGGTGTTTCTATGTTAGCAGGACTTATGTGCTTTGCATTCTTCTTCATTTTGCTAGGCAAAATCCAAAAGTGGCCCAAAAGAAATGAATTTCTAATGACTGGGAACTTTTCCATATAAAATACAATAAATTCTATCCGAATGAAAACTTTGACTATGTGATAACAGAGCCTATAAATTTGTTTAGTCTTTATGGTATACATAAAGTTTTTACAGTGGTCGTAAGAGTCTTATACTCCTTTTAAGTCTTAAAATTCATTTGTGTTCATCTCTGTGAGAAAGCAGTTAAAAATTCACTTAACTACTGTTGGTAATATAGAAAGTTAATTTTGTTACGGTATTAACTGTCCTTGTTTAGCAGTTGTTTGCCATGGAAAGTGAGAGCTTTCTGTGGTCTGGTCAAAGAAGTTAATTGGGAATTGGATATATTTTTATTCTGCTATAAGTTAAAAAGGTGGTATTACTATTATCTTCTTTCTAGTTGTGTAAACACAGGCAAGCTATTTAACTTTCCTGGCCTTCAGTTTTTTTAACCTATAAAATGAAGATTAAGTTAAATAAACTTTGAAAAATCTTTTGGCTGTGAAATTCTATGATATGTTTATTGCTCCTATAAATAAGACAATCCTCTTGTGATGCTCATTTTTAAATTGTTGAACACTGAACAATAGCGTTACCAACATGGGAAACTTAATATTGCTTAGCTCAGGTAATATTAGTTCAGGAAACATACTTTAAATTTTCTGTAAAGTATACTTTTAGCAAAGTGTACTGTATGGAAATTTCAGATTTTTAAAAATGTTCTCAATAAAAGAATATTGAATTTTGGGGGAGGTGTAGAGTGCAATATTATTTCCTAATAAGTGGTTTACCTACAAATGTCTAAGGTGAATATGTTTGAACTTGTTCTAATGGCCACCCAGAGATTTAGAAACAGACTTGGAAGTGAAACAGACCTGAGTTTGAATCCCAGCCCAGGCAATTACTAACTACCGTGCCTTGGCCAGGTTACTTTATTTCCTGAATCCCAGTTTCCTCATTTGTATTTTGGGTATCCTGACACTTATTTCGTAGGATTGCTGTAGGGAATATTTTTTGAAAAGCTTATATGTAAGGAAAAAACAGAGGTATAAGCATTTGTAAATATTTAACAAAAGGTACTATTATTAGTTTTCATGATGACTTAGTGATGTTTTAATACTTCAGACTTTCTTTGTTGACTACCTTACAAGTTTCAATCCATATTAACCAAAAGTCTTCACTGGAATATTCTAAGTCAATTTGTACAGAAGTTTGTACCTCTTTAAATATGTTTTGCTCTAAAGATATATTCTAGTCAATTCTTTTATCTGGTTAAATGCATTCAATAAGCATTTATTAAGTCTTACTATGCATAAGCATATTGCCGAAGGTCATGGCTTCACCTTGGAATACGCGGCCCTTTCATCTTCTTATAGAGATAGCTGTAGATTGAGATAGTAGTGACTTTCTATAACTGACTGAATCAGATTCTCTATTTTCAATGCTATCAATGATGAATGAACTTAGATACGTTTTTAAACATTTTGTTTATTCACTTTTCAACTAAAATATAAAGTGATGACTCAGTGGTTTCTTGATGAGGAAATCAAGAACTATAGCACATTTTCTGATATTAACTTTATAGAATGGTCTTTATTTAAATAAAAAACTTACAGTTAATATAAATAGCACTTAGAAGAATAGCATTTCATTTTGTTCTTTATTTTTTTTTTTTGCTTTTTAAAGAATTTGAATAGATTTAGGGGTTACAAGTGGTTTTTTGTTACATGGCTGAATTACATAGTGCAGAAGTCTAGGCTTTTAATATACGTGTCACCTGAATAGTATACATTGTACCCCATAGGTAATTTTTCATCCCACACCCCCTTCTCCCTTTCTGAAGCATTTCATTTTGAAATGAAGTTTCAAGTTCTGGATTTTCTAGATCTGTAATGTAGTGAGAGGCATTGCCTTCTCCAAGTGATTATTTAGTTTGAGGAAGATTATATTCATTTTACATTTCGGAAGTTTCTGATAGGATTGTTAAGTTATTGCTTCTTATTTGTGATTTACCAGCAGATAGTTGTCTAGAAATAATAATGTTAAGAAGAAAAATATGGAATTAATTAATATTAGAAATGAAAAGATCTTTTTAAAAGAATGGATCCAAACCTTTCTGTTAGTTGAAAACATTTGTTGTAATAAGCAGATTATATATCATTAATATAGCAACTACTAATATAATAATTTATAATAATAGTTAAAAATGATAAATTCATTGAAAATGTCTGTATGTTGTTAATTTTTGAAATTATAACCAAATATACTTAATAATTTATAGATACCAACTTTTATAGCTTTTCTTATTTAAAACTGCTCGACACGGATTACTTTGAATTACTGGAGCTAGAACAATCTACCATGACATTCACAATAAATTTACATACGAAGAAAATCTAAATATTCAACCATGCCTACTAAAAATGATGAATATAATACATGCTAACCATCTTATAAGCAAATAAAAAGCATTTGTTTAACTTTGGAGGTGATTACCTGAACATTTTGTTGTATTCTGTATACCATTTCTACTTATATATTTGCTGTCAGTTTCTTTAAGTGCTTATTTATGTTCCCAAATTTACTTCAATTTCTCCTTTATGGCCTCAGATTTGCTGGTTTTTAAATACCAACCATCTCCAGGAACTTTGATGGTATTTCTGCCTATTGTTGTTACAGATGCAGGTATTTAGAAGTATATTTTTCAGGAATCTAGGAGGCCTACTTGGTTCATTCATTCTTTCCTCATTCATTCTTTCTATTTAGTGCTTTCTATGTGCCAGGCATTGTTCTAAGCATTGAGGACACAGATGTGACCAAAACAAATAAAAGTCCCTGCACTCTTGGAGATTTTACTAGTGACATAAAATATATGATAAAAGGTGGCAACTACTATTGAGTAAAATAAAGCAGGAATGGGGAATAGAGAGTAGAAGGAGAGGGGGTTGCAGTTTTCAGTGGGATGGCCAGGGATGAGTCATGGAGAAGGTGACATTTGAGGATTCATGTGAAGGAAGTGAAGGAATGATCTCCGTGATACTGGGGAGAAGAGCATTCAGGCAGAGGGACTGACAGCGCCTGATGCATCAAAGGAAAGGAAGGAGGGTGCAGTGGCTGCAATGGAGTGAGCAAAGGAGACTGGTAGGAGACGATGGCAGATCCTAAGGATCCCTGAAGGCCATTGTAAGGACTTAGAATTTTATATTCAGGAAGATGGGATGCCATTGAGGGTTTTAAAGAATGAATGCCCTCTTGCAACAGGATGATCCTGGTTGGTGAGTTGGGACGAGGCCAAAGGTAGGCCAGGGCAGAAACAGGGACAATTTAGAAGCTATTTTAATTATCCCTATGAGAAGCGATGGTGGATCCAGAGGAGGGTAAAGGTAACGTGGAGGTAGTGAGGAGCTGAATTCTGAATGTATTTGGGCTTTAAGGTTGGAGGGTTTTCTGGCGGATTGGATGGGAAGTATGAGAGAAAGAGGAGTCAAGTATGATCCTGAGATGTGTGTCCCAAGCTCTTGGAAGGACCGAATAGCCATTAACCAAGATGAGAACTGGGCTTGCAGTAAGGGAGACCAGGGGTTCAGTTTGGACACATTAAGATTAAGATGCTTTTTAAACATCTAGACAGTTGGAAACACTAGTCTGATTTTCACGGAAGACATCTAGAAATACAAATTTGTGAGTTGTAAGAAATTAATTGTTTAAAACCATGAAACTGGCTGAGATCACCAAGAGAGCAAGTATAGAAAGAAAAGAGGTTTAGGTACTGAGCTTTAAGGCCCGCCCCCAGATTTGGAAGTGGGGAGAATGAGGAGGGACATGAATAATGAGAAGGGACTGCCACTGGGATGGGGGACCAGTGAAGAAAGTGTTTCCAGGACGAAGGCAAGACAGTCCCTGTGTCAAGTGCTGCTGATGGATTAAGTAAAATGAGAAGTAAGAATTGACCTTTGGGTTTAGGCACTTTAGAGCTCTAGTCAGTGCTTTTTGGGAGTCTTTGCGAGAGCAATTTTGGTGGAATAGTGAAAGATCACATCTTTTTCCTAAATTGTGTGGTCCATTACATACCTTAAAAAAACTCACCTATTCTAACTAAAATTTGCCAGTACTTTATAGTAGATAAAAATGTTTTCGCATATGTTATCTTAGTTAAGTCTCATAGTAGCCTAAGAGAGATGGAGTGATCATATCTATGTCTATGTTACAGAAGAAGAAACTGAGATTCAGAAGTAAAGTGATTTGTCCAAAGTCACCCAAATATAAGGTAGAGCTGTCTTTTAACTTCAAGGCCTTTGCCATTCACTGTAGGGGAGATAGTGATAAAACCAATTGCAACATTGTGTGATAGAGGTGGTAATAGCGGTATATATACAAAATATAGAACTTTTAAAGCAGGGAAGGGAGTGATTATCTGTTGGGTCAGGGAAGACTTTTTCCAGTTGGGACTTAAAAGATGCATAGCATTTTAAGATGCAGTCAAAGAAAGTAAGAATATTTTAGGCTTGGAAAGGTGATGTGCAAAAACATGGAGGCATGAAACAACATGGGGTGATAACTGGAAGGTATTTGAGATGCATGAGCCATTTGATTTATGCTGAATATGAAGGGGAATAGGTGGAAGATAGGCTGAGTGACAAGTACTAGTTCAAGCTCAGATTGAAATATGGTTTTAGCAGAATTACTGGGTGCCATTTTAAATATACCTCGGATACCGTAAGAGAGTTATGCTCAGCCTAATTAAAAATGCCTGAACATATGTACATTACCACAAATGCGTATTTTCAAAACTCCATTTTTCCTCCAAAATTAAATGTATATCTGAATTGTATACCACTGTAGAGGAGGCTCTGGTAATTATATTTCTAGTCTGTAGCAATCAGGATGCATTTGGTCTCAATTAAGAAAATACTCAAAAGCTTACAAAGTAAGGATTTTTATCTCATTTTATTTTTTGCTTTCACATTAAAGAAATTCAGAGTAAGGCTATTCTGGGATTGGCCAATTTAGCAGATCAATAATGTCATGGTTTCTGGGTCAGTTGGCAACTTAAGACGGGAAGGGTGAATCCTTATCTTTAATATGTATTCTTAAGCATACGGTTTAATGATTTTAGGGGGGGTGGATGTACAGAATTGTGCAAATACCACCATTTCCAGAATTATCTGTCACCCCATTAAGATCTCCTGTGCCCATTTGTAGTCAATTTCTGTTCCAACCCACTGGTCCCAGGCAACCACTATTCTACTTTCTGTCTCTATACATTTGCCTTTTCAGGACAGTTCACGTAATTGGATCATATAATTAGTGGTCTTTTTGTCTGGCTTTATTTTTTTTCCTGTAAAGTTTATGAGGTCCGTCCATCCTGTAGGATGTGTCAATAGTTTATTCTTTTTTATTGCTGAGTGATGTCCCATTGGGTGGACACACCACGTTTTGTTTAGCTATTCACCAAATGATGGCTACACATTGTTTCCATTTGTTTTAGCTATCATGAATAATACTGCTGTGCACATTTGTGCGTAAGTCTTCGTGTGGACATATGTTTTCATTTCTCTTGGGTAGATACCTGGGAGTTGAATTGCTGGATCATATAGCAATTTATATTCAACTTTTTAAGAAACTGCAAACTGTTTTCCAAAGTGGTGATACCATGTTACAGGTTTGAGGTTTCCACCAGCAAGGTATGAAGTTTTCAGCTTCCCCCTACCCCGGCCTTTTATATATCTTTTTAAAAGTGAGGAAAACTTTTACAGAAGTCCACAGGAAGACTTCCCAGGTTGACTATATTAGTCTATGACAAACACTAGTCACTGGCAAGGGGACTCTCTGAGAGCTCAGGCTGATAGACTCACGCCTTGGGCTGAGGAGGGGCCCTTCATGCTGCTCGGTGCCCTGTGTCAGAATAGAACTGAAGGGGGATGGCCTTGGTAGGTACCCAGCAGAGTCATCCACATCTCCAAGTGTCAGGGCAAGGATGTATTTTTGCTTTAAACCCACAAAACAGCATCAAGTGCTGTGTATATGTAACAATCATGATTTAAACAGTTAACCACAAACTTGAACAGAAACAATCCATTCCATTGGAACTCAGGTTATTAAGGTATTCTCTGCTTTTCACAGTAAGAATTTCTGAAACTTCACATGTCCAAACTAATGGCAGAACAAGCACAGTGACTCTGTGGGCAGTTGCTAAGCCCCAGCATTCCTTTCCTGTGAGGCAGCATGTAACATTCTGGCATCCCAGTAATGCTTTTTTATAATCTTGGTTAAATGTAAGTTAACTGCCACCCAATCCTTGGTTTAAGATATGGAAAGATACTTAGTGGCTCATGCCTGTAATCCCAGGGACTCAGGAGGGTGAGGTGAGAGGATGGTTTGAGCCTAAGAGTTCAAGACCAGCCTGGGCAATATAGCAAGACCCTGTCTCTAAAAAGTGAAAAACATTAGTCTGGCGTGATGGTGCATACCTGTTGTCCCAGCTACTCTGGAGGCTGAGGTGAGAGTATCTCTTGAGCTCAGGAATTTGAGGCTATAGTGAGCTATGATCACATCAGATTGCACCACTGTACTCCAGTCTGGGAGACAGATCAAGACTGCATCTCTAACAAAAGAAAAAATAAAAAAGTAACAAAAATATTTGGACTAGGTTAAGTATTGGGCAACTTGGCAACAACTTGAGAAAACTTATTTGAGCTTGGATAAAAAAAGAAAGACTATTTTTCATAGTCTTTACCTCATTCTTTTAAAAATATATTTTTATTGTGAGGAATAACATACATAAGGATAGGTAAATCCACCATATGTGGAGAATATTGATGCTCTGTTGTTTGCTCTGTTGGGAAATCCAGAATGTGGGTCGACATGTTTGTGATCAGTGGAATGATGTAGTCTCAAGTGATTCATGCTTGGAAGTCCCTGAAAACCCCAAGCAGAAATGTTTATAATTAGAATGCATCAATAAATAATTCTGATCATTTAGGCATAGCTTCAGATCATGGTGGGGGGAAATGATGCTTGAAATAGATTTCTGTGACATTCCTTTTAAATTTGGGGGATTACTTTCTCTTGTTTTCATTCGAATCTTAGAATAGCTACTAATACAGCCTGTGAATCTTAGAATTTTGTAACTGTAGTTTTAATACTAATATTTTGAATTATACAGTGAGGTTGTTTTTTTTATCCCAACAACTCCAGTGGTTCTCTCTAATTTCATTTTAGAGATAGAGAAAGCCAAGAAGAGAAATTTAAGTTACTTGACCATTGGTTTTTGTGAGAATGAGGTATACATCTTAAAATTTATAGGTCAGTGTTCTGTTTTTCAGAGAAGTAATAACCATTACAGAAACTTTAGGTATTTGTGCAATAATATTTTATACACTGTCTTATTAATCCTCATTCAAATCTCTTGAGTTGGTGTTAGTAACATTCTGTTTTTACAGGTGAAGAAATTGGGGTTCAGAGAAATGTTCAGTTAAAGTAATCAAACTAGAAAATAGCACAATGCAAATCTATTGACTTCGTACTAGAAATTAGGAACCAGCAACGTAAACCAGGAAGAGAAGAGAAACAATGTCCCCTTGAGAGCTCCTATTCATCCTATTATGTTTTCTAGTTTCCCAATGTGATTTACTCTTATTCTGCAAATACTACGAGGATATTTTGAGACCCAGACATTTAATCAGGTTTAAAAAGAGCAGGGTCTACTCTGCTGGTGTTTATAGATTCCGAAGAGAGAGGTGGTGTTGCAAGCAGTAGTTGAGAATCCAGTAAGATGGTGAAACTCGTCTTTTTTCAGGAGTTTTACTTGTTAGATTTTAATGGGATGGCGCCATTGTTTGTAAGGAACTCCCAAAAGGTGATACGTAACAACGTTCATAGAATCCCCATTCTGCAGCAAAAGAAAAATGATTTTCGGATCAACCTTTCACCTCCTTTCTTCTTTAAGTCGTATGTCCAAGGAAGAGCTTTGTGCAGGGCTCACAAGTCCCGAATTGAAACCCCTTGCTTAGTCCCTTGGCTTAGGATTCTCTCCCTCTCGCTGTAAATATGAGAAAAAGGACTCTGTGCAGCGACGCGCTCTTTGTTCATAGCTCTAGCTTCTGTTCTGACCTGTCCACTTGGTGAGCAGCTGCTGTGGACTGTGATGATCCTCTGGAAACTCTTCTGGCCCCTTTCGACAGGTCGAGGCCAGGCCAATGGCAGGCCTGAATGACCTGGCTTGTGCCTGCCGCCTCTCATCCCAGGATTGCTTCCTACTCCCCTTTTGGGTCTTACCACTCCAGTAGGAGGAACAGAACCTCTTTTTTTGAAAGCCTAGAGCAGAACCGGGCCAGTCTGCATGAGCTTTGCTTCCTTTCCCTTGGATCTGGGCTCACCCTGTTGGAGCTCAATCTGTCTTCCGATGGTGTGGGCTTCTTGGAATTGGGAGACTCCTTGAGCCACTGTTTTTCAATACCGGCCTGGAAGGAAGACGAGAACTTGAACCTTTCTCAATATTCCACACATCAGAAGTTCCATAGCCTATGCAGGTGCCTCATTTTGTGTCCCTGAGGTTCATGTTGGCCTGGACCTGCATCTGCATAGGTTCTGTTCAGCTTGGAGAGTGAACCCTAGTTATTAAAGGGAGAGAGCTAGGCTGTTAGCATGTGTCCTTGAGACCATTTCACATTCTTTATTGGGATGCAAATAAGTTATGGAAGAAAGAAGTATAAAAACTCAGAGCACACAAAGGTGAGCAGTTCTTTGCTCTCAGGCTTTGTGTGGTGCCTCCCAACTGTCCACTTCCTGTTCTATTTAGTCCCATCACAAGTTGACATTCCAGAGGGCTGTCTCTTCCCGTCTGTACGCTCTTTATGGAACAATATGATACTGCATTAGCACGGCCAGGATGCTGGCTCCTTGTGGCTGATTGGTGTGGAATGGAGAGCTCCTTAGGAGTTGGCATGATTGGTTATGTGAGGACCCTGCTGAAATACTAGCTACTATATTTGGTCTCAAGAATTAGAATATTAGGCTGGGTGCGGTGGCTCAGGCCTGTAATCCTAGCACTCTGGGAGGCCGAGGCGGGTGGATCACTCAAGGTCAGTAGTTCGAAACCAGCCTGAGCAAGAGCGAGACCCTGTCTCTACTATAAATAGAAAGAAATTACTTGGCCAACTAAGAATATATAGAAAAAATTAGCCAGACATGATGGCACATGCCTGTAGTCCCAGCTACTTGAGAGGCTGAGGCAGAAGGATTGCTTGAGCCCAGGAGTTTGAGGTTGCTGTGAGCTAGGCTGACGCCACGGCACTCACTGTAGCCTGGGCAACAGAGTGAGACTCTGTCTCAAAAAAAAAAAAAAGAAAAAGAATTAGAATATTAGAATAAAAGAGATGATAATGTAACAAAAATTACCACATATGTTTTTAGCTTCTTTGAGTTTTTGCAGATTAGCATAGTTCAAAGAATAGACAGAATTCATGTACTGTCATTCTATCTTTAGGATAAGTCAATCTTGGTACGATCTAATACATTTTTAGCATTTATCTCAGTGTGGGAATTTGGGTGAAAGTTCATGGAATGTTTTTACGTTGATTTCTGCCCAACTCTTCAGAAGATTCTCACTTTACTGTAATGATTAAACTGCTATACTTTAATAGATTGCATAGGTTTCTAGCCAAATTGCTGTAAGAGTATATTTGAGAAGGAAACCAACAAGAGCAACAAGCATCATGTTGTCATTATCTTAACTCCAAGTCCTTGCTCCATGGCGAGTTCCTGGAGTTTGTTTGTGCTGAGTCTTCAGAAGCCAGGGGTGGGTTTGGCTAACTCACCCCCCACCAGGTGATAGCTCCATCTTATTTTCTGTCTCTGTATAAATTTAGGTTCCTGTTTACCTACTGATTCTAATTTAGTTATGCAAATTTCCCGACTTAGTCTGCAGATTCAAATACTTTGTCTTTGCATATCCTGGCTTTTATTTCTCCTAGGCCTCAACTCTGCCTGGCCCTACCATGGTACTGCTTCTCCTTGGTTCTCATCTTCTTTAGACCACAATCCTCAGGGTTGGCTGATTTCAGTGGGGTTTGGCCAGCCCCAGTGGTCTCAGATTCTGCCTTTTATTCCTATGGATTAATCTTGAATTCCAACCTGTTGTTAAAAAAAAAGTCATCCAACATATTTTCAAAATGTATCTCCTTCTCTCCATTTGCAGTCACTTGTCCAGGGCATTGCATTGATTCGAAAGCCATAAATGACACCCCTGAAGTATTACGGTGAAGCAGAGCAGAGCCTCTCGATCATCTAAGAAGTAATAAGCTATGCTGAGTACCGTTTTTGTGTCAAATGTATCTTAGTGTTCTTATTCTTTGGAAATGTGTTGGATGAATAACATATGTGGTGGGTCTTTATTAAATAAACTATTTGGCGAACCACATAAGAGATCATAACAAACTAGCTGAAGCAGGTTAGCCCTGCCAGGGGACCTGGAGTGAGTGAATAATATAGGGCATTTGGTTTTGAGTTGCTTAAACCCAGAATGAGCACTACTTTATTAGGAGCCTAATTTACAAATAGCTGTTGATTGAAACCCTGTTGCTAGTAAAATTGGATGGGAACTGGATACCTGGGTCCAGTGGAAGGAGGGAGAATTTTCATGGTATTCTCTCGTGTATCTTTTGGACTTTGTACTGTCTGTATTTTATCCAGTTGATATGGGAGGATGAAAGGAAAGAAGGAAGAAAGGGAGGGAGGAAGGAAAGAAACTATTAATTACGGGGAACAATACATTAATTAATTAATATTTCTAAGTGACATGCTTAGGTAAAGCACTTTGCAAAGCTTTTGGGAGATTACCATCTATAGTAAAAGGAGCTTTTCAGAGATTCCTATATGCTAGTCTTTAGTGAAATAATCTCTAAACCTATCAACAACCCCATGAACTAGGCATTGTTATCCTTATTTTGCAAGTGAGGAAATGGAAGCTGTTAATGGTAGAATTGGGAGCTGAACTCAGGTGTGTCTGACTCCAAACACTGGGCCATACTGGCTCTCTGAGGAAGATGTAGTGTAAAGGAACTGTAAATATTCTCTAGGATCAACTAACTGATTAGAATAGGCCTTGAGCAAAATTGTCACATGGGGGAAATTTGACTGCTACCGTCTAGGGTTCCTAACCGCTTAATCCTGTTTCCTTTTGCCTTGCTCTCTCCTTCCCTTTGTCCTCTTTTCTTTTCTTGGTTATCTGGAACAGTTGTCTCTCTCAAGGTACCCTTCCTTCCTTCCTTCCATCCGTCCATCCATCCATCTTTCCCTCCACCCCTTCAATATCGTTGAGTACCTAATATGTGTTGGGACTGGACTAGATGCTGGGAATACAAAGTTGAGCAAAACTGGACGTGGTTCCAGCCCTGACATAGCTTAAGAGGAAAAGAGGCTTTGGTGTATAAATAAGCTTGGAGAACTGCGCAGACTGAATGCATATATCCCTTTCGGAGGTTCACTGGGCCCTCTAAAGTGGGCCCTGACGTGTCTGGTGGTTAAAATTTAACTTTTTTAAAAAAACTTCTTGAATATGGAATCATGGTCCCCTCTATTTTAATTTTATTTGCTTTTGTTTTATAAAAGCCACAGAACACTCATTAACAAAACGTAATAGAACTCATCTTTTAACAAAGGTATATTTTGGAAAGAATGACTCTAAAGGTTTCTTTCCCAAAAATACAGTAACTGCATGATTTAATGTTCAAGCCACTACAAAATAATATTTGAATTTAAATTGTGGGCTTTAGTCCAAAGCAGAAAGGTGAGGATTTTAGGCACTATGACACTATGACACTATGACATGTAGTGTCATCATTTGGGGCAGCAGAAACCTTTCTGTGTCTCTTGGGTCTTATAAGGTTGTTGCTTATGATAGCTGTGTAAAGTTAAACAACAACAATAACAAAAGATAAATAACAACAATAACAAAAAACAAAAACAAAAACAACAAAAAACCTGGACAAGAGCATAATGGAGTAGAACAGAAATGGGAAGGAGTTGTAGTAAAGATGATATAAGCAGGATGTCCGGGCGCAGTGGCTAAGGCCTGTAATCCTAGCACTCTGGAAGGGCAAGGCAGGAGGATCACTTGAGACCAGGATTTCAAGAGAGACCAGCTTGAGCAAGAGCAAGACCCTGTCTCTACTAAAAATAGAAAAATTAGCTGGGCATGATGGTGTGCCTGTAGTCCCAGCTACTTGGGAGGCTGAGGCAGGAGGTTCGCTTGAGCCTGGCAGTTTGAAGTTGCATTGAGCTATGATGATCCCACTGCACTCTAGCTGGGGTTGCAAAATGAGACTTTGTCTCAAAAAAAAATATATATATATATAAACAGGGGATTGTTAAAAGCAGCCAGAATGACAAATACTGTAGGACTGAGAGGGGCCCTTCAGAAGCTCACGCAGTCATTTGAGAACATCCGAGAGAAGATAAGTGGAGCCTCACTCAGTCCCAGGAGGGCCGGTCCGGCTTGGACCACATTCTGTGAGCTCAGGGAGAAGGATTTTTTTTTTTCTTTTTTTTTTTGAGACAGAGTCTCACTCTGCTGCCCGGGCTAGAGTGAGTGCCGTGGCGCCAGCCTAGCTCACAGCAACCTCAAACTCCTGGGCTCAAGCAATCCTTCTGCCTCAGCCTCCTGAGTAGCTGGGACTACAGGCATGTGCCACCATGCCCGGCTAATTTTTTACATATATTTTTAGTTGGCCAATTAATTTCTTTCTGTTTATAGTAGAGACGGGGTCTCGCTCTTGCTCAGGCTGGTTTCGAACTCCTGACCTTGAGCGATCCGCCCACCTCGGCCTCCCAGAGTGCTAGGATTACAGGCTTGAGCCACCGCGCCCGGCCAAGGCAAAAGGGTTTTTGATACCATACAGTTTGGCACCTACTTATGTACTGCTTTGCTTGGCTTTTAGTTATTCCAGTTTCTTGATTGGGAGTCTTGACTCCCCATAGAGGCTGGGGAGCTGTGGTCTGCTTAATCCCCCTTCAAAAGATCAGGTCCTAATATCTGGAACCTGTAAATGTTACCACAAAGGAAAATAGTCTTTGCAGTTGTGATTAAGTTAAGGATATTGATGTGGAGAGATTACCCTAGGTTATCTGGGTGGACCCTAAATCCGAGCATAAGTGTCCTTAGATCGTCCCCACAGAGCAGATGTGAAGACAGAGGCACAGAGTGGAGTGATGTGGCCACAAACCAAGGAATGCCAAGGAATGCCAGTGGCCACCACAAGCTCAAAGAGGCAAGAACAGATTCTCCCTCTGACCCTCTGAAGGGATGGTGGCCGTGCAGGCAGCATGACAGAATAAATTTTTTGTTTTAAACCACAGAGTTTGTGATCATTTGTCACAGAAGCCCTGCGAAACTAATACAGTTGTAAACTTTATGAAGGATTGAGCCATGCCTTCTCTGTACTGGGCTTCTACACAGTATGCAACGTTTTGCACATAACAGGCAGTCAAATACCCCAGTGCTTGAATTGACTTCTTCACTGGTTCAGAGATACTGGAAGAGAAGTGAGACCAGCAAGATCTGAGCATTCATTTGCAAAAGAAGAAGTTAATTCCCCTAAGGCTTTGTCCCTTATGAGTTTATGGCATTTTGAAGCTTGGATTTACACCACGTTTTAAAGTAGCAATTCTTTTGCTATGCTGGGATATTAATATTAATAATACCACCAAGAAAACTTCATCTAGCAGAACAAGAAAAACAAGTCATTTGAGGCAGTGATTTGATGTCTCAATTAGGTACTACCTTGGTGCTTACTTTCTCTTCTTTTGCATTGACAGTTTCTAAATGACAGTGTCCTGGGATTTCTGGATCAAACACAAAATGTCTTCTGCTCAAATCTTCCATGAAATGTAATTTTGAAACTATGAACTTAGTTCTTAACTCTAGCAAGAACCCTTATTGCATTTACTGGGACTTCAGCTGAATGGGACCTATGGGATCATGTTCTGTGGGAAATATGAACAGTTTGTTTTTACATATAAGGAAGCCACAGAAAAGTATCTGGAATTTTGGCTCAGTAGACTGGTCTGGTGGTGAGCATTATTCTTTTCAATTTTATGGCATTTTTTTTTTTTTTTTTTTTTCTTTGAGACGGAGTCTCACTCTGTTGCCTGGGCTAGAGTGCCGTGGCGTCAGCCTAGCTCACAGCAACCTCAAACTCCTGGGCTCAAGCAATCCTTCTGCCTCAGCCTCCCGAGTAGCTGGGACTACAGGCATGCGCCACCATGCCCGGCTAATTTTTT
>CAUYRT010077021.1:0-60505 GCA_963574885.1 Lepilemur ruficaudatus
TTCATGTCTTTTATTAACTCATACAATTACTTGTCTTCTGGTTTATTGAAGCAGTAAGTTAGACAACATTTGCCACAATAATGTCTATCAAAGTGGCTGGCCATAAAAACTCCAGCGCCACATTCATCTGAAGGACACTCCTGACGAAGATGACTAATTTTGCCATTCTCATCCACCTTATAGTATTTCAGGACAGCCAGCTTAACCTTTATAATTGAGGTGATGGTGTCACTAAGGAAGGAAGGCAGGGAGGTGGAGCTTCATTAGGCCAAAGAACCCTTGGAACTCTCTACCTCCTGTAACTCACAGATCTATAGCGTTTGGGAGCCCGGTGCCTCTTGATATCTCTGAATGGTATGGTAAGTAACCGTTTCCGAAGGTCCCTTTTGCACCTATTTACAGATTGTGTCAAATCACTCCAGCCTGGGGGACTTGCTAAGGCTTTGCTTATGCATTTTCATAAAGTTTCCCCTTTGAGTGTCAGGCCACTAATGAATCAATTTTCACAGGAGGCTTCGCTTCCTTGCTATGTATCAGGCAGCCTACCAAAAAGGAATTCTGCAAGATGAAGCAGCTACGCAGGTGTCCTGTGCCCACACTCTCTGTAGCGTGCGCCTCTTGTACCACCCAGTTCTGGGAAGGTGGCACCTGTGCGTGTAAAGCTCCCATTACTGAGGAGAAGTACTTTCTGCATCCAGCTGGCCGTTACTGCTTCAGATACTCTTTTTCTGCCCCATTGTCTTTCCTCTTCTCTCCTTCTTGAACCAAATATACCTGTATGTTAGAGCTTTTGATACTGGCCCCAAAGTCCCTGAGTCTTTGTCATTTTTGTTCAACCATTATGGTTCTCTGTTCTTCCAGATTGGCTCATTTTCAATGGTCTGTCTTCATATTCACAGACTTATTATTCATTCTGTCACCTCCGTTCTACTGTTAAGCCTTCCATGAATTGTTTAATTCAGGTAGTTTATTTTTCAGTTTTAGAAATCATATCTGGTTCTTTTCATATAGTTTGCATTTTCTTTGATTCAATGTATGTTTTCCTTTACATCACTGAGCATAGCTTATTAACCACTCCTTTAAAATCCCTCTCCGCTGATTCCATCTGGGGCATCTCACAGTTGGGCACTGTTGATTTTTTTTTTTATTCTGTCTTGAGAATGGTTTACATTTTGCTGCTTCTTTGTTGTTATGGGTCATATCTTAGACATTGGGAATGTTATGTTGTAGAGACTCTAGATTCTGGTAAATTACTAAAAAAATGATATTTTGGTTTGTTTATTGATTTTAGCAGGCAATTAATTTGTATAGACTCTAACTGCAAACATCTCTTCAGCAGCAGCTCAAATCTCATTTCAGTTCTTTTATGCTTAATTGAGCTACTCACAGTCCAGCCCAGTAACCATGGTTCAGGAGTCAGCCAGAGATGTGGGCAGAGGAAATATAGAGTTTAGACACCCATGCGTTCTCTCTCTCTTCTCCCTCTCTCTCTCTCTCCTTCTACCTCCTCCTCACTTTCCAGCTGCTATATTGCTTTCCTTTCTGTCCTCTGGAAAGACTTCTGGAGTTCCAGCAGCCCCATCTGCACCCACAGTAGACAGCCTTCAGGTTAAAATCTACAAAAATAGGAAAATCACCAATCATGTGAAGTTCTCTTTCCAAGTGTTGCCTCCCCTCCAGAATGTTCATATTTTTATTTACCTTCAAGTGCCTTTAGGTATTTGGGTTTTATAAATTTTTTTTATGTTTTCATATTTTGTCCAGATAATAGGAGAGTTGCTCTTTAGGAGCTTACTCAGCTTTGTGAGGAGTAGAACATCGATATCATCTAGATTTAAACGTGTTGTTACACAAGCCTATTCATAATAATACAGAAATTTAAACAAGAGTTGGGTGTTTCCCAAATAATACATAAAATGTTTAGTATTGGCTTAGAGGCTGGGAACAGACAGTGCAATGTGAAAATCTAGTAACCCCCAGTATACTATCACACAGATGGAAAGACAAGCAGCACAACTGGCCAGCCTGTTGATCTAAACACTAGAGGAAGCAGCTGGTAAAAGTAAGAATATCCGCGTAGAACCAGGTTCCTAGCCACTTTAGGAAAGCTCTTACAGGTAAAGCCTGTCCCAAACTGAATTAGTGGTAAAAAGCAACTTAGAAATGGGGTGATCATGTAATTTACCACTCAAGCCAGGTTATACATGTGAGTGAAAGGAAACACCATTGAGAATTAATTGGGACAAGGGGCATAAACAGGCAATACTCAGTACCTACTGGTATGCATGGTTACTAACTCTGAAGAGATGCTCTTAGAAGGAGATAAAATTGCAGTACTAATGCCTTTACTAACACTTGTCATTGATATTCTTCTGTCAGAAATGGAAGGCAACCGGTGATAAAGATCACATTAAGAGGATGGCACTCTTTCAACCTATCTCCTATATCTTCATCATGAAATTGGGAAAAGAGGAATGGGCCATTCCTAGAGGACAATAATTTTATTTTAGATGAGCCTTTAGAATTAATAATCATGTAGAGATGAGATTTTTAGCTGCTTATTTACATGTGCAAATGACTAGAAATAGACCAAAATTTAGCGGGATTATTTTGAGGGATTATATTGTCAAAGAGTCATAAGTATGTTCTACCAAAAAAAACTATAGTTTTTCTACTTTTAATACAAAATTTAAGTTCCCAAACCTACACAAGATTGTTATTTTATGGCATTTATAATCTAGTTGTGTTTATTTGGCAGAGTTTCATATTCAGAGTTTTTATCATACATAATTATAATTCTGGGCTAACTCCAATTACAGTTGACCCTTGAACAATGCAGATGGTAGAGGCACAACCCCCCTGCATAGCTGAAAAACCCATGTATAACTTTTGACTCACCAAAATCTTTGCTAATAACCTACTGTTGACCAAAAGCCTTACCTAAAACATAAACAGTTGATTAAAACATATTTTATATAAATATGTACATGTATATTATATATTTTATAATACATCTAGAGTAAGCTAGAGAAAAGAAAGTAGTGCTATAAAAATCATAAGGAAGAGAAAATATATTCACTATTCATTAAGTAAAAATGGATCATAATAAAGCTCTTTATCCTAATTGTCTTCACTTTGAGTAGGCTGAGGAGGAAGAGGAAGAGGAAGAGTTGATCCCACTATCTCAGGGGTGACAGAGGAGGAAGGAAATCCACCTATGAGTTTGAACCTGAGTAGTTCAAGAGTCAACTGCAGTCAGAATGTGAGTTGTCCTTTATGGCAAAAAATAAAACTTCAGGACAATTTTGTTCTGTTTTGTCAGCAGATATTAGCCCCTATATTCCTTAAAGTCTGCTTCCCTTTATCAACTGTTTGCACTTTTGAGGCTAATGAGGACAAGGCTATAATTAATTTACATTAAAATGTACCTATGCAATAGTTTTTCTCTTGTAATAAGCATTTCCAATAAGGAGTTAAATCATTTTTGCCTTGTCAGTACAATATAACCAACACTTCCAGAAATCCAGAAAATAAGCATACAATTACTATGCCACATTCATCTCCACACACCTTAGAATATTAATGAAATCCTTCGGTAGGTTTAGAAAAGTACCCGAGAGATTGGCCACATTGCAATGGTTGTTCTAACAGGTTTCCCTATATTGTGAGCTTGACAAATAAGGCACAAGACATGTTAGTGGACAGTCCTGAGAATTTACATATAATTTGAAACAAACCAACAAATTCCCTTCTGAATGATCATCCTTCCTTCATTTACCTGATTTAGAGACCTTGTGAATAAGAACAGAAAGAAGAGCTACCAATCCTGTCATCCGGGTTCATCAAAGATTGCCTGGATGTAAACAATTTCCACGACGTTTCTTCTCATGTTGGGTATTGATCTTGTACGTTTGCCCATCAGGAAGGCAGAGTATAGGTATAGGAGCCCCACCCCATGCCCACTTTTTTTAGAATTAAAACACAAACTGAACTTCAGAGAAGAAAATGAAAAGCAAAAGACCACTGCTTGAGCTACAGAGTCAGCCAATGTACTTTCTTCAGAGAAGTTATTGTTAATTTATTCTTACTTTTGGTCCAAATTCCTTTGCAATAAGTTGTAATTATATAGGAACAGATGATACTTCCTATTAATACAAGAATACAGCATTGCTAATGTTAAAAAAGAAGAAAACATTTTAATCTCCCCAAGGGAAAACAGATTAGGGACTGTAAACATAGAACACCTAATAACTTAGAATTTTATACAACTAATTGGCAACAGCAAAGGGAAGCAAAACACTGACAAACAGAAGCTCTTGAGTTTTTCTTTACCATGAAACTGGTTTATAATTCTTTATTTTCATGGATACTAGAAAAACTATCTTTTAAGAGGTAGGTGATTAACACTGAGCTAAATTTCAAGGCCTTTAAACATAGATATTTATAAAGACTTAATTTTTAAAAGATATCTGAGGAGGTCAATAAAAGCAGTCAAATTCAGATGAAGAAAAATATCTGAGGCTTTTAAACTTGACCTCAAATTTTTGTGAGTACATATTTTTACAACAATGTCAGAGTTCCACAAGATACAGTTATAAAAGAATTTAATTGTTAGTCAAAGGGTAAAAAGTTTTAGTTATGCAGTTGAATAAGTTTTAGAGAACTAATATATAGTGTGGAGACTATAATTAATAATACTGGAAATTTGCTAAAAGAGTAGAGTGTTCTAACTACAAAAATAAAATGGTAACCACATGAGGTGATGGATATGTCAACAGCTTGATTGTGGCAATCATTTCACAATGGATATGTACAACAAAATATCACACTGTATCCCTTAAAAGTAGACATTTTTTGTCAATTATACTGCAATAAAGCAGGAAGAAAAAAACGGATTTAATGCATGTTATTAACATGTATCAGGCTTCAATTTTTTATGTAACTTGCCTATAGACAGATGGCATGGCCTTTATAAGTAATTTTTTGTCCGTTTTATCCTATGCCCAAAGTATCTCCCTCAACCCTGAGCTCCAGACTTGTGTACCCAACTGTGTCTCTACTTGGATATCTAATAGGCACCTCAAATTCAATTTGCTGGAAATAAAACTCTTGATTACCCTCACCCTAACCACAAATCTGTTGCCTTCCCAGTATCCCCTGCTATGGCAGTGTTCAGCTAAACCACTTGGCTCCAACTTTCAAAATATGTCTGCCCTACGCTGCTCCCATTTTAAGCCAAGCCACCATCCTCCATCAACTGAACTAGTGCAATTGCCTCATAACTGTTCTTGCTGTTCTCACGCTTACATCCCTACAGCCAACTTTCTTTGAAATAATCAAAACAAACATTTTAAAATTCTGACACAGTTAGAAAAAAATCCAATAGTCTCATCACAGCCCATAAGATACTACATCATGTGGCCCCTACTTAGAGTGTCCATTTGAGTCTATTCACTGGGTAAAGTTTTGCAGCAGCTTTACAGACACAGACGGGTCCCTCATCCCAAATTTGGTTTGGATGTTGAGATGGATGACACCACACACACACCAAGAGAATATGAAAAATTTATTATTTGCATAATGAAGCCTTCTGGGGAGAGTAGGGCAGGCCTCCCAGTCTAATCCAAAAATGGCTTGAGAGAAGAAGTGAAGAAAACTGGTCGGGTTTTTATGGTGGTCGGGACAGGACAGGCCTGAGGGCTCCCATGTGTTGTCAGCGCTTGTGTGGTTTGAACCTTCCACTCAGGGATGTTGTATATATTGTTCTCTCTGCCTGGAATCCTCCCACATATGAGAATGCATACTGTAGGTTTTTCCAGACACATAAAATGGTGGAAGGACGCAAGGGAAAGGAAGGGATTTCCCAGGGCCTGTTATAATAATGGACCAGAGAGTCCGGAACATCAAACAGCAAAATAAAGCCAGAGTATTTCAATGAATTGTGAGAAAGTAGCGGAGTCATTGCTTAGAGGTTTCTATGGGGCTGAGGTGGAGGGTGTTTGGGTAAATGAGATGAAAGATAGGAATATAATCTCTAAGAAGAGGCTATTGAAAAAAAATACTGGCTGAAATGCAGTGAGAAACTTTGATGGAGTTAAGGAGGCCAAGGCTCAAAGAGACTAAAACTAGATTGTGAGATATTTCACCTTCTTGGTCGATGTAGCCACTGACAATAAAGGCAGAAGTTGGGATAGAAAGAAATATTGTAAGCAAGACATTAAAATTTTTAATTGATGAGTGAAGTCAATCAGAATGCTGATCATCAAACAGAGGAGAAAGGGAACGCCGTAGACAGATGACGTGGGCTTCAATCTAGATACAATTGTCACTGGAGTCCAAATTGTGTCAGAAGCTATTGACGGACTCCATTGGAAGAGAGTTTTAAAAAATCAGTAGATTAGTGGAGATAGTTCTAGAAAAATGTACACATTTTTAAAACTTTCTTTTGAAAGTTGTAACATATTATCACTTCATTGCAGAGATACTAAAAATTGTTGCCAGGACTCAGGTTCTTGAGAAGAGGAGGAAAGGAGAATCAATTTCTATTCTAAAAGGAACTGAGGCCCAAAGATTAAGAGCCCTGGGAAAGGTCACACAGATAGCAAAGGCTAGAAGGGAAAAAAATGTCACCTCTTGGCTCCAGGTTTCCCTGATAGCTCTGGCTGTCTCACTGCCCCACCTTCACCTGCACAAATATTGGCCCATTTTAGCCAGCAGCTTTGAGTAAAAAAAAAAATCACAGTTCTGCCTGCTTTTTAAATTTTTTCTGTTATAAAAGCATGATTTCTATAAAAAGCTATATTCTTTAATCAAAATAATAAAATAATATGTTCACCCCTGACCAAACTGAATGGAACGTGTCAATCACTTTGAAGCCCAGTGTCTGTTTCTCCCCACCTGCGTCCTCTCTTCTCTTCCACCAAAATGCTTATTTCCCTGAATTTATGATAATTAATCAGTTCTGTATTTATATAGTTTTATCATATATGAAATTATCCCTAAACAATATATTGTTTGCTTTTCCTTATTTTAAATATTCAAATAAATAAAACCATTCTAAGCATCTCATCTAAAAGAGGGTATTTTATTTCATTCTCTATGATGTTTTTGAGATTCATCCATATTAGTTCATGTTACTTTGGTTCATTCATTTTTAATTTTGTAAAAAACAAAATTGAATAAAGAGAACATGATTTTTATATATGTGCATGTATATATGTATTTTTTACTGCTGATGACCACATTTGTGTTGTGCTTTGTTTTTATCATTACAAAAAATGTTGACATAGACATGTATACATAGACAAATAACAAAGATATACATAGATACAGATATAACTATATGTAGCCTGGTGCAGAAGTACAATAATTTTTCTATATTATGGAAATTGTGGATCATAAGTTTTTGCCATTAAAATTTCCATGTTGGCATGTATAAATTTTTTAACCTTCATGAAAAATTTTCTTATAGAAAAGTTGTACCTCACAAGTTTGTCATAAAGAAAGAATGACATGTTTGTAACTGGCATATAGCACAGTAGCTTGTGTTGAGAGGCCCATAATAAATATTCCATACCCGAAACACATTTTCTCCTATTAATATTTGAATTTCTTCCACCTAACCAAATCCTTGCATAGAGCAGCTATTCAGTAAAACTACTGAATTGAATAAAATCATGGACCATATACCAACAGACATTTACTCTTAGGCCATACTTCTCTTCTAACCTGCACAGGTTATGAACCAGCCCGTGCCAAACAACAGGTCTGACTTCTCGATGAAAGGATGCAGTTATGAGCTACTGAGCTCCAATGGGAGATGTAAAAAGGTTTACCATCATCCAAACATGATTTTGTAGAGTTGGCTCCTCAAAAGATAACCTTCAAGCCTCTCTGGAAAGAAACTGTCCTAAAAGATCTACAACAGCATCTGAAAATTTACACATGGCTTTGTTAATGCTTAGCTTTCAGCTCTGAAGACCAGAATTACAAATCCCAGATGTCTAGGGAGACATATAAATATGACTTTTCTGTTCATTAGGGAAGCAAAGGAGGAAAAAGGTGAACTCTAAATTGATTCTGTTTAATGTGTTGCCATCTAAAACTTGAGTGAAAAAGTGAATTCCCACAAGTCAGCATTGAATGAATGGACAGCAGCAGCTGGTAGAAGATTACAAGCAATTTTCATGAGATTTACAGTAAGCTAGTGAACTACAACATGACAGAGGCTGGAAGTGAAATTAAACAAGGCTATATATCAATGAAGATTTTGTTTGCAGCAGCCATGAACTTTAAGATGATTAACAAGACACAAAGTGTAGATTCCAGGGGTTCTCTGAAATACTCTAGGGCAGACAGAGTTATGAACAAGCAGAAAGTGGAACAGTTGAAACTAAGGGAGAGGGGCAGTGGGAGAAAGTCAAGTGGCAATATATTTTAGAGAAATTGATTCAATTACAACACCCGTGGGCACGACTTGAGCGAGTATTTTGTCTGATTCCCAGGATTGCATGCACATCTTTTCATCTTCCTGCCCAGACTACAGAATGAAGCCCAACCCACGATCAGGATTTAGCCTCCTGCTCTCTGCATCATTCCTCATGGCCTTGCCTGGCCCATGGGTGCCCACATCATGCCCTGTTTTGTACACACAAACCATGTCATTCCCCACTGTACCCCAGCAGTATGTATTGCATATTAACATATTAGCAACTTCCTGGATGCCAATTCCCTGGCTGTCACCCAGGCCATATCTCTGTGTTTGGTCTTTTTCTCAGGGTGCTTCATTCTCTTGAAGTAAGATTTCCTAATATTCAACACAAGATGTCTTCAAATGGTAGGCTTTGCCTGTAAGACATTCTCCCAGCACTTCCACTGGCTCTTTTTCCCTATTCCTCATCTGACTCCCATGAAGCAGCTGTAGTTCCATATTTTAGCTCCTCTTCCTCCCCTCCACCCAACTGCAGTTTACTGAGAAATCTGGATATGTAGCAGCATGCTATTTCTGTCCCAGGCCTGAAACAAATTGTCTGTTTACCTATCACTGCAAGCATGGCAGATAGTCTTCAGATACCTTGCTGTGTCAGACCATGGCTTTCTATATTTTGCTCAGGCAACTAAATAGATATATAATCCTTATACAGAAAGACTTGCCAATCAATAGAGCAGTCAGGCCAAACGAGCTGGGTGATTGGTAGTGAAAAAAAATATTCTGCTTTTCCAAACCAAAGGAAATCATCCTTATAGTATTCTAAGGCAAGCTCTCTATGCTCACATGGAGCCCTGCCTGGCTCTGTGCTCCTTCTCTTCTGAATTCTAAAGTACTCCACTCTACCCTCTGAAGTCCCAACTACTTCCAAGAGCCATACTCTGAAACAAGAACAAACTGAACTCAGCCCTAGCTCCCTGAACCTCTTCCTAGCACAGGGCCAATGGACCCAGGACAAGTCATCCTGACCCACTGGGGCTGAGTGCAGCTATTCCTTCAGACTTGGAATGGAGAAAGAAAAAAAAAACTGTTCAAATCTTGTCTTAACACTGCTTCAAAAGATACCAAGGGGATGACAGACGGGTTTCACCCAGTCAGTGATGATCCACAAACACTGCTACCTGCAGCTGTCTCTGCACCGCTACCTGCATCACCAAAGGCACAGTTTTTTATTCATTGGCACCTCTGAATCTTAGTCCACTCTACTGCCCAGCATTTCTGAATGTTTTTTCTGGGCCACCTCCTTCAGAATCAGCTGAGGAATTGTCAAAATGCAGAATCCCAGGCCCTACCCCACACAGACTGGTTCAGACCCTCTGGGGTGGACTTCACACATCTGCAGTATTAGCAATATCTTCAGGGGATTCTGATGCACACTAAACGTTTCAAGCCACTTCCAGACTGACCCATCAGAGGAACCACAGCCAAGTACTACATGCATATATATGCAGTAGAGGTTGTCACTGAGTGGTACTGACAGACAGAAGGCTAGGGTAAAATTATTCATGCTTTGGACCTCCAAGAGCCTGGCAGAAAACAGTATGTCTTCCAAAGGAGCTTGAGAAATGCTCTAAAATGTTACTTTTGGGGGAGATCCAGACCTTACCATAAATGTCTGTGTAGGGAGAGAAGAACCTCACAGAGCCTGAGCAGGGGACTCACATGCAGTCAGAGTGTTCCCCTGGGTGGACAGAATGCCATCCTTTTGGAGTCACCTTATGTCCTTGGAGGAGCATGCATATCCCTTTAAAGGACCAGTGTTGATTTTCAAAAGTACACCACTTGATATGATGAGCTCGTCAATAAACTGTACTGAGTATGAAGCGGCTTCCTTAAAGCTTGATTCATGTTTTGATTCAGAAGCTCTTGTCTTCAAGAGTAATAATCAGATTGAGGTCCTTGGGGACAATTTCAGGGAACCAGAGATACATTCTGTCTTCTGAAAAAAGTGTGGTGGCTCCCGTATTGGCTTTAGGTATCTGAACCAATAGCTTCAGTCTCTGATGCACCCGTTAGGCAGAAGCTGACGGTGAGGTTTTTGTGCTAGAGCCTGAAGAGGTTCTTCAGACTTGGTCACGGTTGTGAAGATTCCAGACCTAACTGGGAATACTGGAGTCTAACCTACAAAGACCAGTTCTCATGAAACTTCAGGCGACCCTGTGTGAATAGGATGTTTGCTATGTGGAGTGAATGACCAAAAGCTTATTACCAGGTACCACCTGAAAGCCTGGAGCTGAGGAACCTTCCCTACTGGTGGGAGGGGCTAGATGGGATAATATGTCACTGAAGGAATAAGGGAGCAAAGACAGTAAATACCCTTCTCCAAAGGGCCAGGCAAGTCATAACTTGTTCTCCAGTCAAAGTAGATGAAAAGGAAGCTTATATGATTTAAATAATCTCACTAGACTCAAATGGCCCATGGAGAGAGATCTGAACATCATAGATGAGGGGAAGGATGGACAATAAAAGTGTGAAAGAGCTGAGTGCCCCATGGTCTATCTATCAAAGGCATTTTCTGTGCCTCAAAAGCATATTGGCATTTCCCTCATGGCAGACAATACACAATGAGTCTATTAGTTAGAGGGTATAAAGATTTTTAAAAAGAAGTCCAGGAAGTTTAAATATTCAAAGAAAGTGTGTACTCCATCTTTATGACAATAGTTTAAGAAAATTCCTGCAGCCAAACATACAGTGAGGTTTAGGGGTGCAATGGTATAGACAGACTGAAGACTAGGCAGTGGGGTACAAAGAAAGGCTGAAGGAGACTAGAGGACAGATTTCAGTCATAGCAAATATGTAGGATGGGATAAAGTTAAAGTTCACTGCAAATACATGTATCTTCAAATAAAGGATTTTGAGTGTTAAAGGGAACTGCAAGAATGACAGATCAATAACGATTCCAAGTAATAGAAGCAACAGAGAATAGATTATTAGTGTCATTATTTACCCATTTGTGAAACCAATACTTAGTTCCTACTACATGCCAGGCACAGTGCTTAGAGTAGGGTACATAATAAAAATATATATATGTGTGTATATATACACATACACACAAATACATATACACACACATATACATGCACAACATACATGTGTGTATCTATAAATCATATCACATGTGTATACATACACATACACACGTACATATATCCCATGTACATACAATTCCCACTCTCATTGTACTAATCTAATTTTTCCAAAATAAGTAATGAATTTCATATTTGCTTTCTAAGGCCTGTTAATATTCAAACATTATTTTAATATTAAATAGCCATAATTAAGAGATTATTATTTAAATCAAGGGTCAGCACTCTGTGGTCCATGGGTTCAATCTGGCTCACCACATATATTTGTAATTAAGATTTTATTGGAACACGACCAAGCCCAGTTGTTTACTTACTGTCCATGGCTGCTTTCATGAAACAACAGCACAGTTGAATAGTTCTGAAAGAGCTCATGTGTCCCACAAAATCTAACAAATTTGCTCTCTAACGCTTTACAGAACATGTTTGCCTATGCCTTGTCTAAATGATTATCCAGAAGCTCAAGAAGTGAGTCTACGATGAAACCTGACGGCCCCTCTCAGACTTAAGATAGGCTCTTTTCCTGCACCTCCGGTACAGCTTACAATTTTTTTGTCCTGTTTTGGACTAACTTACCTCCACTCTAGCACATGGGCAGGAGGTCGGGGCATCATCTTCCTCTAAACCTGACTACAGAATGGGACACAATTATGCCCATTCCTGGAAAGAAAGGCCTTTCTTTTTAAGAATGTTAAGGTCAATACTGAGAGAAAATACACAGAAAACAGCAAAAATAACATAAGGAAGTTACAAAGTTCAAGACACCTTATATCTCCTTCAAATGACACATATTAATATTTAGGTCTGTAGTAATACAAAAAGCAAATAGAACACATTATAAGTTTGATAGCTCTGAGAACACAGGATCTGAACTGCCTCTGATCTCTAAAATACTCAGATGAATAGAAAATAATATGAAAGAAATGGTCAAAAGCCCTAAATTGAGAGAAAGATCCCACTTACACATGAGAAATTTTAAGAGATGGTTTTCTTAGATAAAAGACAAGTGGAACCCTAACCACAGCAAAAACTAAAGAAACAACTCCCTTGTTGGAAGACAATGTGGAGCTATGTCACTGAGAATAGGCAGCTACCATCCAACTGGGATTGATTATATTTTATGATGTGGGAGACCACAGAAAACAAGGCTCACTCCCCTGACATGTCCTTTCATTACTGAAAATGAAGGCACTGAAAAATAGAGTTTATGGGTATGAGCATCCCCCAAACGAGTCTGGCACCTGTACCTAAGATGCTGGGATGTGGTTTAACTTCAGTTCTTTGAATTAAAGAAGAAAATAAAGAAGTGGTTCTATATGATAAAAAAAAAAAAAAAAAAAAATGGGCAGGGTGCTAGGAACAAACAATGTAGAGGGAAGGGAGGCAGGGCAAAGTAAATCTGAAGACAGAAAATTCGACCCTTAGCAGCAACTTCAGTAAACATACAGAAAAACTGTGCCAAAGTTATGATCCCATATGGGGCCTGCATTTAGTAACTCATTTTTCCCTCCACTGAGAATGAGGAATCAGAATCTCAAAGAGGGGAATTAGACCATATCTAGTTGATAATGAGGGGAAGACAGCAGAATTTTCAAATAAAGAATACACCTCATTTTGTTTAAAGAAAAAGAAAAACTTTAACCAGAGTTTATGGAGAAAAAATAATCACCAAAGAAAGAATAAAATGTAGCATGAAAGAAGAAGAGATTTATAAAAAGATTTAAGCCAGAAATATGTGTTCTAGTTGATATCTATTTTGTGGTCACAGAAAAAAAAAACTAGCAAAAATATATGGACTCAACAAAATAAATGAAAGATTAGCTGGATCAGCTAATCGGCATCAGCAATCGGCAGATTCCAGTAAAAGGAACTGAGAGGCAAATAGAAGGAAGGAAATTAAATGTAATAGAGAAATATGAAGAATTTAAAAAAAATAACAGAATTAAAATCTTCGTTAAGAAAAGAGTGGTTGGCACAGCAGAACATATCAGTTCACAGGCCTAAAAAGCACAATAGAGAACATTAGAGAGAATTATTAGAGAGAACATTAGAGAGAACAATAGAGAGAATTATTAGAGTTGAAATTTAAATGTCGTGCTTGCCGGGTGCATGCCCTCGGAGATGCCTTCAACATAGAGCACTTGGTGGGATCCCAGGTCAGGCGCCCGCCCTGGCACTAGAGAGGAGAAGGCCAGGTGTGTGCTGATCTTGGAGATCCAGGTTGGGGTGGAGAAGCTCTCAGAAAGCCCATTCTGCTCTCTGCCATCAGAAATAGAAGGTTGAGGAGCAACCTGTATGTGCAGGTTATATATTATATACGATTTTGTCCTGCATCCTGTATCGACTTTGTCAGGACACTTAGAGATACTTTTTTGCCACAGAATTTGACCCTTAAATCACTTAAATAGCAACACTAGCTGAAAATTATACCTCCACAAGTAAAGATCTCCATTACCCCTTAATGTCTCTCTTGCAGATGTAGTTAGGGGAAAATCAAAGGGGGTGGGGGATGGGGAAGGAGTGTTGGTGAGGGAGGCTGAAAATGCAAAATATTTATTTTTCACATTCAAGAAAAGACTGTTCTTTTGCCAAAGTGCCAAGTCATGAACAAATAACCACTGTTAGAGATAACATTGGTGCACATGGTCTGAAATCAGCCAATCAGCAGCAGCCTCACACCAGTAATTAGCCAATCAGAGACTTCCAGACAATATCCGAAATCAACGGTCTCGCCCCAGGGACCAAGCTCCTGAAATCCTGTTGACAGCAATCTTTCTTAATCCCGTTGACCAGAGCCTGTCAACAGCAATTTTAAACCAGTCACCTGCAGTGTTAAGCGGCAGAATTCCACCTAACAAAGGTGGAAATCTCTCAATCCCTGAACACTACTCTTTCTGAAAATTCACCAATTCTTGAACACCAGGCTTCCCGAAACCTTGTATAAGATCAACTCTGGTTTTGTGTAGGAAAATTATGCCTAACAAATACAGTTCTCCCTTGCAGACAGCCAGGAAGTTCACCTGGCTTTACATTAAATATCTAATTTGTTGTTTGTTCACAAGCTCTCAACCCTTTCCATAATCTGACCCATTTAGTGGTGGATGTAGCTTGGATTTGAGAGCAAAAGACACACTGGAGAAGAGGTGAGAGCAGCAGTCTGTTCAACTCTTGGGTGGTTGCTTTTACCTGTTTTTATTTGTGTATATTTGAACCCTTAAATGCCAAAACATAGGTTTAAATTCTGTGATGAATTTTCTGAACAATGGACATTTATTAAATAAGGAGAATGTTTTTCTATAGCTCTTTGAACAGCATGCAATTGTTATTCAGTGTCAAGAATTGAAAGTCGATGCAAGTCGGCAAATACTGACAGCTAAGCTTAAGAGATGTATGATTTCTTCAACTACTTCCAAAGGAAGTGATAAAACAATAAATTTTTTGATTAAGATAAATTCAAATGAAGAAGATAATCACAGCTGAAGTGGAAATGGCTTCCCACACTGTATGTCATCATCAGCCTTTCAGCTCAAATGACTGTGTGAACATACTGCTACCATAAGTATTTGCAGATTCCAAAATTGCAAGCAAATTTTCGAGTGCCAGTATGAAATCTACTGCAATAATAAAAATGCAATAGCTCCATTTACTATTACAGAGATTATCAAAGGCCTAAGCATCTCACCTATTTTTTATGACATAGCATGATTGCAAGTAATCACAATGCAGAAATATTTTTTCCATTACTTGTGCAATATTTTTCTTACGAAAAGGACTGGTTGATAAGGCTATTGCAAGTAAAATCTTCCAGATGAGACTTCAGAAACAAATGCAAATTTTTGTAAAAAAAAAAAAAAAAGTTCTCCTATTTCATTAGGAATAGATGGGGGAAAAAGTACTACTTTTCACGGAGATAATATAAACACAAATATTGATATAAAGGTGCAAATGATGTTTATTCAAAGTTGAAGCAAAGCATAAGGGATTCTATGAAAGGTGTTGGCTATTATGTCCATATTCTGCTTAATGCTGTTCAAACCACATCTATACTATTTTTTTTTTTTGAGACAGTCTCATTTTGTCACCCCAGCTAGAGTGCAGTGGCATCATCATAGTTCACCGCAACCTCAAACTCCTGCGCACAAGCAGTCCTTCTGCCCCAGCTCTCTAGCAGCTAGGACTACAAGTGCCACCACCACACCTGACTAATTTTTCTATTTTTTTGTAGAGAGGGTGTCTCACTCTTGCTCAGGCTTGTATTCTTTCTATGGATATTGAAGTAGTAGTCTTGAAATTGTTCACTTACTTCAGCACTATTCAAAGAGAATGATTGAAAAACTTTTTGTGATTTTGTTCCCATTCAGTATTCTTTAATTCTCTAGAATTCAAAAACCTGTTGGCATATCAAATGCAGTTGATAGAATCCTTAGTTTATTTTGAAGCACTGAAATTATACTTTAGTTCCGGTGGCCCAAAAAGCTTTTGTTGACTTTTTAAACAATTCATTAGTTAAGCCTACTTTGAGTACTTGTTCATAGTTTTCAATATCTCTTAAGAAAAAGGATAATGCAAATTGAAAGAAGAGTAAACAGTGTTATTGAAGTGCTCCATTGTTTACAGAGACTTGTTGGATGGGTTAAAAGGAGAATTGAGAAAAAATATATCCCATTAAGTGTCATGGTTGTTCTTACTAAGCATGACATTACTGATGAACAGAAAAAGAAATTTTGATTTGAAGGGGATAAATATTATAACATTTACCATGACTATCTTTTAAAATGGATATCATCTCTTGAAGAATTAAATTACTTTACATGGGTGTTAGTAAATACTCTTCCAGCAAGGGAACAAATGAACTCATGATGTGTACTGTTGAAGAAAGGAATAAAAATAATGCTGTTTTTGTCAGTGTAAAATATTTTTAAAAGTTGTTGTTCAAGAGATATAATATAATCCTAAATAATGGAAGAGGAAGTTACGCCACTGAAGATGGCATCATATATTTTAACATATCTAATTTGAAGAGCTTTCTGAGTGATAAACTTTATTATAGAAAATGTTCAGTGTGCTGGCTTATTTTTTCTCATTAATCAATGTTGAATAAACAAAAGAATGAAATAAATTGTATGTGACATTATAAATGCTCCATTGTAAGGTAAATGGAACATAGATTCTAACTGCAAAGAATTTTATAAGCAGATTCTGTAAAACAAGGAACAAAGAGAGCCAGAATATTTAAGAAACAAAATTAAAGTGTTATGTAATTTATGTACTTAAAACTTATTTGAGATGAACAATGAATAATTTTTAACTTTTTTTGACAAATTTATTGAAGTATAGTTTACATTGCATGCCATTACTCCATTTTAAGTGAACAATTACATGATTTTTAGTAAATTTACCAAGTTGTACAGCTATTCACATAAATCAGTTTTAGAAGATTTCCTTCCCCCTATTAGGTCCCCTAATTCCCATCCCCAACTACATTTCAAGCATGCCCCTCCCCACCACAATGCTCTCCATATTCCTCAACTGTGGGTCTACCCCCCAACCCCCGAATCCCTGGTGGACACCACCACCATTTGAGCACCATAGTGTTAATCAGTCAGTACCAATTTGATGGCCAGTACATGTGGCACCCATTCTTCTGGTCTTGTGTCACCTCACTTCGAATAATGGGCTCGAGCTCAATCCAGGATAATATAAGTAGTGCTAGCTCACTGTCATTTCTTAAAATTGAGCACTATTCCATTGTAAACATATACCAAATTTTAATAATCCACACATGAATTGATGGGCACTTGGGTTGTTTCCATGACCTAGCTAATAATTTTTAATTTAAGCACATCCATGTAATATTTTTCTTTCATATCAACATACATACGCATAAGCCATTAGAAATTATTCACATACAGCTGGAAATTCTGCATTTTTATTTGCTAACTCTGGTAACCCTAGGCAGAAAGCCAGACTTGCCTCATTTTCCCAGGGTTGAGGGAGCTGCCTCTACGATGTTTTCAGAAAAATACACACACTGACTCTAGGACACCAGGGTTTTGGAAGAGATCCCTCTTTTGAAAGCTAAAACTCCAACTGTTGATTCAGCCAGGTCAGCCTAAGAAGTAAAAAATTCCTCACCCTCAGGAATTCCTATTAAGATTCCTATGTTACAGGTAAGGAAACTGAGGCTGAGGCAAGAAACTGAGGATTAGGTGGTTATTTTTAGTAAAGAGCAGAGCCTGTGCTATGGCTGGCTGGGAAACACATATAAACCTAACAACAGAGCACCAAAGTGCATGGAGCAAAAACTGACAGGACCGAAGGGAGAAATAGACAATTCAACAATAATAGTTGGAGAATTCAATATTTCACTTTCTGTAATTGATAAAACATGTAGGCAAAAGATCAACAAGAAAATCAAACCTGAATAACACTCTAAACCAACTATACTGAATACATACCATTAGAACACCCACCCAAAACAGGAGAAAAAAAAAAAAATATATATATATATATATTCTTTTCAAGTACAAATGGAATGTTCTTCAGGATAGCCCATATGCTAGACAATAAAACAAGCCTCAGTACACGTGAAAGAAGTTGAAAACATACAAAGAATCTTACCCCAAAACAATAGAATACAGTAACAGAAAGAAATTTAAGCATTTCAGATATATGTACATTAAAAAACACACTCCCAAACAGCCAATGTGTCAAGGAAGAATTCACAAGGAAAATTAGAAATTACTTTGAGCTGAATTAAAATGAAAACATAACATATCCAAACCAAAATTTATTGAATACAACTAAAGCAGAACTTAGAGAAAAATTTATAACTGTAAATTCCTATGTTAAAAGAGAATATATCAAATCAGTAACCTAACCTCCCAACTTAAGACGCTGGAAAGGGTAGTGCAAGCTAAACTTAAAGCAGGCAAAGGAAGGAAATAACATTAAAGAGGAAGTAAAGTAGAGAATAGAGAAACAATAGAGAATTTTTTAAGTTATTTCTTTGAAAATACAAAAAAAATGATAAACATTTAGCTAGATTGACAAAGAAAAAAGAAAGATGACTCAAATTATTGGAATTAGAAATGAAACAAGGGATAGACCTTAGAGAAATAAAGAAGATTATAAAGGAATGCTATGAACAATTGTATTCCAATACATTAAATAATTAAGAAAAAATGTACAAATTGCTAAAAAGACATAAACTACAGAAACTGACTCATGGAAAAATAGAAAATCTGGATAGACAAACCTAGATAGATAGATAACAAGTAAAGAGATTGAATTAATAATCAAAACAAAACACACATAGAAAAGCCCAAGCCCAGATGACATCACTCATGAATTCTTTACAAACATGTAAAGAATAATTAATACCAATTCTTCACAGTCTTCTCCAAAAAGGAGTCTCATAAGGCCAATATTACCCTGATATCAAAACCAGATAGAGACATCCTAAGAAAACAAATCTATGGACCAATAACTATTATGAATATAGATACAAAAATCCTCAATAAATTACTAGTAAACCAAATATAGCAACATATAAAAAGAACATATATCATAATAAAGTGAGATTTATTCCAGGAACGCAAAGTCATTTTAACATTCAAAGATAAATTAGTGTAACATTTTATATCAATAGCTAGGACCAAAAAAACACATAATCTTCTGATAGAGACAGAAAATGTATTTGACAAATTTCAGCACAACTTCATAATAAAAATATTCAGCAAACTAGGAATAGAAGAGAACTTTCTCACCCTGATAAACAGCACCTATGAAAAATCTACAGCTAGCTTAATACTTGACTTTAAAAAATGTAATGTTTTCCCCATAAAGTCAGAAAAATACAAGGATACACTCATCACTTTTATTCAACATTGTACTGGAAGTTCTATCCAAGGCAATTAGACAAGGAAATTAATTGGAAAAGAAAAAGTAAAATTATTCCTGTTTGAAAATGATATGACCTTTGATATAGAAAATCTTAAGGAATCCACTAAAAGACTATTAGAACTATGAAACAAGTTCAGCAAGGTTGTAAAATACAAGATTAATATATTAAAAAGAAATTATGTTTATGTGCATTAGCAATAAACAATCTGAAAATGAAATTAGGAAAACAACTACATTACAATGGCATCAAAAACAACTTACTCAGGAATAAATTTAACAAAAAAGTGCAAAACATACTCAAACTACAAAATCTTGTTGAAAGAAATTTAAGAATGTCTTTAAAAAATGGAAATATCTCAATTTCAAGGATTGAAAAACAACACTGTTAAGATGGCAATATTCCTTAAATTCATCTACAGATTCAACACAATTGATTTCAAAACCTTGGCTGGCTTCTTTGTGTAAATTGACAAACTGATCCTAAAATTCATATGGAAATTCAAAGGACCCGGAATAAACCATGACAATCCTAAAAAATAACTAAATTGGAATACTCACACTTCCTGATATCAAAACTCACTACAAAGCCACAGTAATCAAAACATAAGAGTAGGCATATAGATCAATGAAATTGAATTCAGAATTCAGAAATAGACCACAGAATTTATGGGCAATTGATTTTCAAAAAATGTGTCAAGCAATTTCATGGGGAAATAATAGCCTTTACAATGAAAGGTGCTGGGACAGCTGGAAACCCACATGCAAAAGAACAAAGTTGGAGGCCCCACTTCACAACACATACAAAAATTAATTCAGAATGGGTACCCCACCTAAGTATAAGAACTAGAACTATAAAACTCTTAGAAGATAGCATAAGGTTAAATCTCCATGAACTGGGATTTGACAATGGTTTCTTAGATATAACACCAAAAGCACAAGCAACCAAAGAAAAAAATAAAACAAATTGGTCTTGAAAGATCCCATCAAGAAAGAAAAAAAAAAAGAAAGAGACTGAAAATGAAAAAAAAATTTGCAAATAACATTTCTGATAAGAGACTAGTATCTAGAATATACAAAGAATGCTCATAACTCAATAATAAAACTACAACCCAACTAAAAGGATATGAATAGATGTTTCTCCAACTAAGATATGCAAATGGCCAATAAATACATAATAAAATACTCAACATCATTACTCAGCAGGGAGGGGCCAATCAAAACCACAATGAAACACAACTTCACACCCATTACAATGGCTAGAATTAAAAAGTCAGACAATAACAAGTGCTGACAAGGAGTTAGAGAAATTGGAACCCTCATACATTGCTAGAGGGAATGTAAATGGTACAGCTACTTTCAAAAACAACGTTAAAGCTCATCAAAAGTTAAATATGAATTTTCCAGGTGACCCAGAAATTCCACTCTGAGGTATAGATCCAACAGAAATGAAAACATATGTCCACTCAAAAATTTGTACACAAATATTCATAGCAGCATTATTTATAAGAGCCAAAAGAGCAAAGAACCCAAATTTACATCAGCTGATAGATAGATAAAGTATGCTATATCTATATAATGAAATTACTTAGAAAAAGAATGAAGTACTGATAAAGGCTGCAACATGGAAAACCATGAAAATCTCATGCTAAGTGAAAGAAGTTAGTCACAAAGGACCACGTACTGTATGATTTCATTTATATGAAATGTCCTGAGTAGGCAAACCAATCAAGACAGAAAGTAGAGCAGCGGTTTTCTGAATCTTGGGGGATATGTGAGGCTGAGGGAAGGGATACAGGCTAAAGAGTAGAGAGTTTCTTTGGGGATAATGAAAATGTTCCTCTGAGATCGAAGGGCTTCACTCCCCTCCCTTCTTACCTCCTTCACTGCCAGGCATTCTCCATCCTCCCCTCCACTCCCAAACCCAGTGTTTCTGGTGAGTCCAAATGGGGAATTTTGGGCAAAGTGTGTAGAATGAGGGACCCAGGACGGCTCCTGGTCTGGGTCCAGGGGGGCTGCTGCCCTCTGGCTGCCAGAGCCCTGGCCAGGGCTGTACTGAGCTCAGCTGTGTAAGGCAGCAAAAAGTCAGCACAGCTGGCATTCCACCTCCCCAGGGCATCTGAGCCACTGGGGCCCTCAAACTCTTCACCTGGTTGAAGAGCCTCCCCAAGTGTCACCACCATCTGCACAATGCAGGTACTAAGGACCTCAGGGGTACTGTGCCAAGTTCTGGAGTATCTAACCCACTGCTGTGGCCATGATGGGCAGAGCATGCACTGGGGTCTTCAGGGAAACCTGAACAGAGGCTCTGGGGTCAACGGGAACAAACTTTGAAACAGGTTCTAGAACGTGTAGGCAGGCAACCTCTAGTAAATTATAGCACTACATTCAGCCTCAGTTGCTCCATTTGTTACAAAAGAGTAAATATGAGCCTTGCCTTTCTGTGATCCTGGAAGGGATATGAATACACACAAAAGGTCTAATGACTGTGATCACATTAGACTCCCCTGCGGAAACAGCACAGAGCTGGCCTCTGTGGGTGAATAGGTACAGGACAAGCAGCCAGTAGAGTCCAAGCAAAGGAAGGTACACAAAGGTGAAAATTCTCTGTTTCTAGCACATGAGGCCGGGGGGAAGCAGGGAAAGATTCACATGGACACTGCCCAGGCAGAAGACTTACGTGCATCCCAGACCAGAGCTCCCGACAGCCTGTCTCGGCCTGACATCCCACCGTTGGAGCAGCTCACCAGGCGGGGTGGAGGGTGGAATGAGGGACTGGTGGAACACATGCACTGCAGGGCAGGCGCTCTCGCTGCATATGAATCCCCCACCCATGGGTTTTATTCTCAACTCAAATTCCAAGAATCTTCATGTCCACCATCTCTTCTGATTCAGTTCTTCCTGTCACCAAGGATGAGAAGTTCATCCCCAGACCAGGCCCAGGCCCTGAGGCAGGCCACAGTCCTTCTGTGTCTGCCTCCTTGGCTCAGGCCACAGTGACAGTGTCAGTGTGTGGCCTAAGGGCTGTGAGCAAGGCTGCGATGTCATGCTGTGTGCCCTGTGGACACGCAGGACCTGGCACCCACCTGGCCAGCATCCACACGTCACATCTGACAGCCAGTCCTGGTCGACTGTGGCTGAAAGGGGCTCCTGGCTTGATGTCAGTATCTGTCAACTATGAGAGTGGCCTCGTACAGCTGAGGCACAGGACAACTACAGGAGAGGTCAAAGGACAGGGAGCACACAGGCTTGGCTGCTGCCCATTTGGTTAATGTAGTCAAGTGACTTTGTTTCTCTAACCCTCAGTTCTCCTGTAGAGGAGGTGTACTCTGACCCCACCTCCCAGCTCCCTCCATGTACTGACAATGTATCCAGAGATTTTGTTTACAAATGATCAGCAGGAGGCATATCCCATGGGCTCCACAAACACCTGTTACTTCTTCTCCCTTCCCACAGAAGTGCCATTGATTGGGCAGTTCCCTGCTCCGGGTTTATTCCCCCTCTTGCATTTTATCTTTCTTCTTTTTCTTTTTTTCTAAGTCTTTCTAAATATGCTCATTAATTTATCAATTTATTCACAAATGTTGACTATGGGCCCACTATGAGCAAGGTTCCTGCAAGATGCAAGGAGTCCCTGTGAGCCACAACTCTATCCCACACTCCTACCTGGCAGGCTTGTGTATCCAGGGACAGACCCTGAGGATGGATAGTCCTGTGCAGAACCTCTGCTGCTGGTATAGATCCAATGAGCTCCTCACCCTTCATCCACAGGATTTTCAGAGTGAGGGAGGGGATGGATAGAGTATTGATCTCAGGATAACCTGGTTGCTCCAGGGAGAAGTCCCCACCCAGGGTCAGGGCCAAGGAGATGAATGACATCCTTGTCTACCAAATAGATGCTGATTCCACTGTTCCCATAGTCTTTGGTCTGGGTCTTTCCACACCCAGCCCACTGGTTCCCCCAATGATGAGACAGATCCCTAAGCCAAAACCAGAAAACCATGCCTGAGCCCAAATCCCAGGACCCCAAGACAGAGGACAGAGGGAGAGCCCAGTCTATATAAGGCAAGGGATAGCTCAGAGCCTAGAGACCCTGATAGAGACTCAGGTCATAGACCAATGAGCAGATTTTGGAAAAAAGAAACAAGGATGAGTAGACCAACTAAAATCCTGACCCAGGGAAGGGACAAAGCTCAGAAAAATGATCACAGCCTAAGCCCAGAGTCAGAGACTCAAGTCTCAAACAGAGGCTCTGGCTCATGTTCAGAGCTCTCAACTGGAGCCAGGAGGTCAGTCCCAGAGGGCAGAGCTCAGGGCTGGAGCACAGTTAGGGTCTATCCCAGCCCAGAGCCCCAACCTTGGGCCCAGAGTTCCAGGCAGGCATACATGTTGTACTTTTTGTTGAAGTCTGGGGCTTCTGGGTCCTCATGCAGTTCATGGGATAGCCATGGTGGCCCCATGTTGGCACATGATTCCTTATAATGAGCATGCAAAGTGACCAACTGCCCAATGCTGTCAAAGATCTTATTTTTATCCTTGCCTTTAAATGCCCACCAAGCAGCACAGAGAGAACAAGAATAAGACTGAGGACTTTGGGTATGAGAATATGCGTTTAGGGGCATCTGAGTCTGTTTCGAGGCCACGTTGTGTGGGCTTATTGCCGCCTCTCATTTTAGGTGCCGCCTCCTCTCTCATTGCCATCACCGATGACTCCTCCTGTGGGTGTCTCTGGGAGATGCCATATTGGGGTTGTGAGGGGGACCCTGGCTGTGGCTGAAAACCCAACAATGACCTGAGAAATCTGGTTAGAAGTCAGAGTCCCAGGATTCATCTGGCAACTTTCTCGGTGCCTCTGGGGTGGGCAGAAGTGGTTCTGAGAACATTGGGTAGGAATAAATTTGAACTGAGACAGATCTGGACCTGGAGGCCCAGGGGCAGGTTCCAGCCAGGCTGGGGACACTCAGAGCTTCTTACCTTCCCTCACACCCTGTTTCCTTTTCTAACTAAGGGCTGTGGTGATGGCTACATGAGGGGACACATGGGAGCTCAGGAGCGTAACTGTGCTTTCCCTGGGCTAGTATTCTGGCCACTTCATTCTGCTCAGCTTCTCTATAGAAATGCATGTCCTTTTCTAACAGAGCTGCAATCACTCCTCCTTCATTTCCAGGCTCCCGGCCCCAGCAGGTGCAGACCCCAGCCCCATAACTCACTCTTCCTGGCCGCCCAATTCTCACAATCCCCCACAGACAGCCCCTCATTGGTTTCTGATCCTTACTGGCCTGTGTGCCAAGGCCCAGGTCCGAATGACGGGATCAGCCCATCTTCTCTGCAGCCATCAGGACCTCTCCTGGCTCCTGCCTGGCCTCCCTTTCCTTGAGACGCTCTCCACTCCTCTCCCACATCCGTGGACTGGTTCTGCCACACTCTCTATCCTGGGGCAGGAAATTATCCTCTCTCAGCCTCACTTTCCCATGTGACAAATGGAGTGACTGCAATGTTTGTTGCTGAGTGGTGGGCTTTTCTGTTTTTTTTTTTTTCTTATTTTACATATCTTTATTTTTCTAATGAGAATGACAAAAACACATAATGAGTGGTACTGCTTCCTACTGGCCAACTCGATTATAATTCATTCTTTTAACATTTGTCATATTTGAATAGGTTATCATCGATACAATGTGGAAAAAGGGTTTATGACATTCAATGAAAATTACATCAGTATTTTTACAGTTTTGATATATCAAATATATTCAAATTTTATATATTTTAAGCTTTATGGTTCATAATATATTTATATTTTACTTGCAAATTTCAGAAAATAGAAAAAAGCCATTTATAATGCCACTCATTTTTAGAAGGGTATAGAATAAGAAATGAATATTTAGCCCTCCAATTTTTTTCTCTGAAGTCACCACAACTAACAGCTCTTGTAAACAAACCCAGAATAATGTAAAGGAAAATGATCCCCGGTAGAAGGATGGAAGTACAAAAAGTAAAAAGCAAGCACAGAAAGAGTAAATATGAAAGGCAACTAACTGCTTAAAGTAACAATGTTAACAAATCACAATTATCTTTATTTTGCAAAATTGAATGGTTTATTCTTTCAGGAGAGGATTTCTGTTCCATTGTTCAAGAGGACGTAATGGTAGGGGCAGGGAGTGGATGGAGATTAGAAACGGGCTGTGAGTGATTCTGAAGGCCAAACTAGAGACAAGACCGCAGAGGGTCACAGGAAGATGGAAGCAGGAAAGGCACACCTTACTGCAGGTTCTGCAAGTTGCATAGCCTGGGTTCTCTCTCTCCCAGCGATGGTAAGTGGGTGGGCCCTTCTGCGTGGCTGCAGAAAGGACACATCCAAAGATACATCTCCCATCCATTCAGTGGTAAATTGGTAGGGACTTCCTAGGCTATGGAGGAGGACAATGAAAAATAAGAAGAAAAATGGAAGAAAAAAGTATAGAGGTTTGAAGGAAAAACCATGACCCAAGAATTCAATACCTAACTATATTTGCTACATTTAGGTTACTTTTTACAACAAAAATACATTTTTTAGATGTAAAAGGGAACATAAATATTCTACTAGTATTCCTCCCTTTAAAAAGTTACACTAACTGAGAGATAAATCAAAATAAAAACACAAGTAGGTGAGAGTTGTTGGCGTAAAAGAACTAGAGTGCACATGGAAAGCAGGGAAACATAAATTCAAGGGTAAAAGTAGCTATAAATATGGGTACAAAAAGAATGTCTTTGCTAAAATAATTTGTGAATAGTAGACACAAAAGTGGAACGTTACAAAAAGCATATAAATTTAACAATAATAAACTGGATCTAAAATCATCTAATCACTGAGAGGAAGACAGAGTGAGTTTGGAGAGAGCAGAATAAAAAGTAGGAACTTGTGTAAATAAATGAGTCAAAAAGACAAAAAAGGAAGACATAAAAAAATATACAGTGAACAGAAATGAAACTAAAGAAATAACATCTAGGGTAAAAATAAGGTGATAAGCCCAACATGTGATATTCTTCTTCAACCAATTTTAAACGTTCCAACAACAGGAATTGGAAAACTCTGGAAACTGGATGGCCCTCCTTATATACTTAAAACTTCAAGAAGCAAACAGACAGGAAAAGATATGCCCTAAGTATGATTTAAATAAAAATACAGGCTACCAAACAGAGTGAATAATAATAAATATTATTATTATATTATTTATTATAAATAATAAATATTCCACCAGCTCTCAGGTTGTGTCAAGTACTGCTCTGAGTGCTTCACATTTTTAATTCATTTAATCTTCACAACAACTCCATGAAGTATGTATGTATTATTATTATCATTATTTTTTTCATGGTACAGGTAAGGAAACTGAGGCATAGGGTATTAAGCTACTTGCCCAAGGCCATGCAATTAGTAAATGATGGAACTAGTGCTTAAACTCAACTAGTTTGATTCCAGAGTCAGCTGGTACCATTTTTTTCTTGTTTTCACAGTAGACTTTTAAAAGATTTTTTTATTGAGGTGTGATACACATGCAAAAAGGGCACATATTTTAGGTGTGCAGCTCCATGAATTTTCATAGTGAACTCATCTGTTTAACCAGCACTATGGAAGAGTACTTATACCTCTTATCCTCCAGGGGTAGCCACAGTCCTGACTTGTAACAGCATAAATTAGTTTTGCCTAGTTTTGCATTTTATGTAAATAAAATTTTGCAGTGTATACTCTCTTACGTTTGATTTCTTTTGCTCAATTTTATGTTTGCCAGATGCATCCATATTTTTATATGTAGTACACATCACTCTTCACGTTGCTGTATGGTATTCCATTGTGCGCCAACCGAAATTTACCCATTTTGCTGTTGATGGGTTGTTGGGTAGTTTCCAGTTTGGTGCTCTTACAGTGCTGCTGTGAACATTCTAGCACAGTCCGTTCTGCTAGAATGCTCGCTTTGAAAATACAAATTTGTTGCAACACAAGTGGTATGTCAGAGAACGATTTGAACATAATTCAAGTTTTGTGTTTGCTTGTGTGCAACTATATTTGTGAGAAACTCTATATAAACACTTAAAACTGCAACCAACTGAATCAATCCACACAGGAACAGACAAAACACACACATGCACACACATGCTCGAACATCTATCAGCTACCTCGGTTCACCATATGTGTTATCCTACAAGGCTGTGTATTGTTATTCTTTTTTCCATTTTTGAATTTTTCTATCTTAACACACACATGCAGACACACATTCTAGATCCCAAACATCTCTAAGCATCCTGGTTCAAAAGCGCCAGGAAAAACAGGCAAAATAAAAGCTTCCAGTATCGAGTAGAAGCTAGAAATTATAAGGCATTTTAAAAGAAATGAGAGAACATGTGATACTTCACAAAAAATAGTCATAAGGGAACCTACATTTGGACCATGGGAGATAATGCTATGAAAATAAAAGAAAGTTTTTTTATTTCCAGAAAGGCTGGAAAAACATCAAATGCTATGAAGTCAATAAGAACAAGGCCTAAAGAAATCAAAAGAATAGGTTGTTGAGCATCTCTGTGGATTCTAGACTAAATGGTGAAAAAAATCAGGAACAACCTTTCTCACAGAGAAAGCATCGCATATATACAAAGACTTTAAACATAAATTGCCAAATCCTGTTAAAGGAGCTCCTTTTAATGCTAGTAAGTAGCTATTTTGATGGTTTCAAACATATAGCAATTTCCAGAGCCTTCAACTCTCAGAGAAAGCCAAGAGTGCAAACCAGAAAGCCACAGTAGAATTTCCAGCCTGACATGGAAGCTAAAGTTAATAAAAGAAGGCTAGGCTTTGGAACAGTTGTTTGTTTTTGTTTGTTTGTTTTTGATGAAACAGGTATCTATTATGAACATGTGCCTCAAAAGACTGACATTTCAAAGACACTAAAACTCGATCCACAGTTTAAGGTTGCAAAAAAATGCAAATTTTAATAACCCTTCTGTAGTGTGTTGAATGGTGGCCCCAAAACAAATATGCCCTAACCCACAGAACCTGAGTCTATGACCTTATTTGGAAAAAGGTCTTTGCAGACGTAATTAAGTTAAAGATCTCACAATGAAATCACTCTGGATTATCCAGGTGGTCCCTAAATCTAATGATAAATCCTCACAAGGGACAGAACCAGAAAAGATACAGAGAAAAGAGATGATCATATCAAGATGGGAACAGAGGTTGGGGGGAAGCAGACACAAACCAAGAAATGCCTGGAGCCACCAGAGCTGGAAGAGGTGAGAACTGATTCTCCCTTACAGCCTTCAGAGGGAGCGCAGCCGCTCAGTCACCCGGATGTTGGACCCCTGGTCTTCAGTACTGTGAGAGCATAAACTTGTATTGTTTTAAGCCACCAAGTTTGTTACAGCAGCCATAAGAAAGTTATTTACCTCCTTCCGTCATTTCATAATAATTCACAAGATGCAACCCTTGATGTCCACTTTCAAAAGGAAACTTCAGGTCTTTTTCAAGTTACAATATCTTATTTATTACAGCATTTATGTATTTTAACCATTCCATGTGTATAAAATTGGCACTACCATTTTTATTAGGTTCTTATCTTCTTTATGTGTTATGTGATGAAGTTTTTGAATGTTTTGATTCTAATCTCATTTTTTCCACAATCTCTGTGGTTTTATTGTGTGCTTTTGCATAATGCTATGATTTTTATGAACATGTGGGTTACATTATACCAGAATTGACTGTACAGGTTTTAGATGGACATATGTACATGTTTCTCTTGAGTATATGTCCAGCTGTGGAACTGCTAGATCATAAATATGCACATGTTCAGCTTTAGTTGAAATTTTTCAAAATAAATGTATGCTACTAATACTGATGAGAATTCTAGATTTTCTACATCTTAGCCAACAGTTAGCATTTTTGATGCTTTCCATTATAGACATTAAGGTGAGTGTTTAGCAGAATAATTATATAACTTTAATTTACATTTTCCTCTGACTAATGAATTTGAGTGTTTCTTTCATTTGTTATTTAGCTATTTGAATATCCTCTTGAAGTGTCTGATGAAATCTTTTGCTCATTTTTTTATTACGTTATCTGGTAGTTTCTTATAGATATCTAAAATTTCTTTATATATGCATGAATATCTCCTCCCACGCCGTTAGTTGCAGTCTTCACTCAATAATGAGTTCCTACGAATAGAATTCCTTCACTCTTATATACAGTTGACCCTTGAACAACATGGGCTTGAACTGGATGGGTTCACTTACATGTGGATTTACTTCGATAAAGTTTTAGAAAAATTTTTGGAGATTCATGATAATTTGAAAAAACTCTCAGACAAACCACACAGCCTAGAAATATCAAAAAAAGTTAAGACATAATTGTGTCATGAATGCATAAAATATATGTAGACACTAGTCTATTTTATCATTTAATGCCACGAAATATACACACAGCAATTATATAAAAGTGAAAACTTATCAAAACTTATGCACACACTTACAGACCATGCATGGTGCCATTCACAGTCAAGAGAAATGTAAACAAACATAAAGATGCAGTATTAAGTCATAACTGCATAAAATTAACTGCAGTACATACTGAAATACTATAATAATTTTGAAGCCACCTCCTGTTGCTATTGCTGTGAACTCTAGTGTTGAAAGTACCTGCTTAAATTGCAACGTGATGCTAATAATCTACATGTCAGCAGTTCATCTCTCCAGTAAATTGTGTATTGCTGTAAAAAGTGATCTCTCATAGTTCTCAAGTATTTTTCATTGTGTTTAGTACAATAGTGTAAACCTTGAATAATACCACAGGACCAGATAAAATGCCACTAGTGATGCTAGAAGTATTCCCAAGAAGCAGAGAAAAGGCATTATATTACAAGAAAATGTTGAATTGCTTGATATGTACCATAGATTGAGGTCTGCACCTGCAGTTGTCCACCATTTCAAGATAAATGAATCCAGTGTAGGGGCCATTGTGAGAAGAAAAAAAGAAAGAAAGGAAGAAAATTTGTGAAGCTGTTCCTGCAGCTATGCCAGCAGGTGCAAAAACCTTGCACGTTTTTACGAAACACATTCTTATCTCATATTAAAAGTGCAGATTTTATATGGGTGCAGGATTGCTCTAAGAAAGATATACCCATAGACTCTAATATCATTTGAGAAAAAGCAAAGTCATTATATGGTAACTTAAAGCAAAAGAAAGGTGAAAAATCTAAAGCTCGATAATTTAATGCCAGAAAAAATTGGTTAGGTAATTTTAGAAAGAGGTTTGGTTTAAAAAAATGTAAGATAACAGAAGAAGCAGCTTCTGCTGACCAAGAGGCAGCAAACGATTTCCCAGGCACTATTAAGCAAATCATTGAGGAGAGAGGATATCTTCCTGAACAGGTTTTTAATGTAGACAAAACTGTCCTATTTTGGAAAGGAATTCCTCAAAGGACATTTATTCCTAAGGCAGAGAAGAGAGCACCAGGATTTAAAGCAGGAAAAGATAGGCTAATTCTATTGTTTTGTGTGAGTGCAGTCGGCTTTAAGATCAGGACTGACCTTATCAATAAAGCTAACCACCGAGCCTTGAAAGGCAAAGATTAACACAAGGTGCCGGTCTTTTGGTTGTACAACAAGGCGTGGATAAAGAGAGCCCTTTTTCTGAATTGGTTCCACTGATACTTTGTCCCTGAAGTCAGGAAGTACCTTGACAGGAAGAGACTGTCTTTGAAAGTTCTTTTGATGTTGGATGATGACCCTAGCCCCCAGAACCCTGTGAGTTCAACATTGGAGGCATCAAAGTGGTCCTATCACAATTTCTGTAATTCAGGGCGTCATAACAGCATTTAAGGCTCATTTAACATGGTAGTCTATGGAAAGGATTGCCAACCCTATGGAACAGAACCTCAATAGAGAGAACATCATGAAAGTCTAGAATGATTGTACCATTGGAGATGCCACTATTGTCAAAAAAAAAAGCCGTGAATGCCATCAAGCACAAAACAATTAATTCCTGCTGGAGGAAACTATGAACAAATGTTGTGCATGAATTGACAGGATTTACAACAGAGCCAATCAAGGAAATCATGAAAGAGACTGTGGTATGGAAAAAAAGACAGCGGGGAGGGGTCGAAGAGATGGATCTTGGAGAAATTCAAGAGCTAATAGAAACCACGCCAGAGGAATTAACAGAGATGACTTGGTCGAGATTAGTGCTTCTGAAGCAGTGCCAGACAGGGAAGAAGACCTAGAAGAAGCAATGCCAGAAAACAAGCTGACATTAGACAATTTGGAAGAAGGGTTCTGATTACTCAAGACTGCTTTTGACTTCTTTTATAACATGGACACTTTTATGATACGGGCACTAAAACTAAAGCTAACAGGGGAAGAAGGATTGGTATCACACAGAAACATTTTTAGAGAAGTGAAAAAGCAAACAAGTCAGATGGAAATTGTGAAATATTAATATTTCTGTAGAGTTACACTGAGTGTGCCTGCCTCTCCGTTCTCCCCTCCTACCTCCTTCACCTCTTCTGCCTCTGCCACCCCTGAGACAGCAAGACCCAGCCCTCCTCTTACTACTCCTCCTCAGCCTACTCAACATGAAGAGAAAGATGAAGACTTTTATAATGTTTCACTTCCACTTTATGAATAATTAATATATTTTCTCTTTTTATAACTTTTTAAATAATATTTTCTTTTCTCTAGCTTTCTTTAATGTGAGAATACAGTACATAATTCATATGACGTACAAATATGTGTTCATCGACTGTTTCTGTTAGTGGTAAGGCTTCTGGTCAATAGTAGGCTATTAGTAAAGTTTCTGAGGAGTCAAAAGTTATATGCAGATTTTTGGCTGCAGAAGGAGTCAGCAACCCTAACCCCCAGGTTGTTCAAGGGTTAAGTATAGTCCAATTCATTTATTTTTTTATTCATTTTATCTGTTATTGATACATAATAGACATATGTATTTTCAAGGTTCATGTGACAATTTAATACATTCATATAATTTGTAATTATCAAAGCAGTGTGATTGGGATATCCAGCACTTTGAATATTTGTCTTTTCTTTATGTTAGAAGTATTTAGATTATTCTCTTTGAGCAATTTGGAATATGTAACAGATTATTGTAAACTATAGCCACCCTACTGTTCTATCAAACATTAGTCTTATTTCTTTTATCAAATTGTATATTGGTACCCATTAATCAACCTCTCTTCATCCCCCCTGCCCTTCTAGACCTCTGGTAACCACTAATCTACTCTCTATCTTCATGGGATTCATTTTTTTATTCCCACATGCCCTAGTCCCCGGATTTATGAATATGTTACCTTCCATGGCAAAAGAGACTTTGCAGATATGATTAAGATTACAGACTTTGAGATACAAAAATTATGCTAGATTATCCAAGTGGGCCCAATCTAATCAAATGTGTTCTTGAAAACAAAGAACATTTCCTGGCTGTGCTCAGAGAAAGAGCTGTGATAATATTGTTGGCTTTAAAGATGGGAGAGAGGGCTACTAGCCAAGAAATGCAGGTGGCGTCTAGAAGCTAAAAAAGTTAAGGACATTGATTCTCCCTCAAAGTATCCAGAAGGAGCATAGCACTGCTATTCTCTGTAGATAAATATTTCCTTTTTGTCAAACAGCTGTTGGTGTGCTACTGGACCTTAGTAGAGAATGAACACTTAACCATGGGCCATCAAGTTACCACATGACATAAGCTGCCCGTCATGAGCAAAGTATTATCCAACCCACCAAGCCATAATGTTGGGCATGCACAGCAGCACTCCATTATCAAATGGAAGTGCTATATATGATAGGGCGATTAAGTAGTCCTTGAAGGCACAAGTAAGTTACAAGAGGAAGTGCCTGAATGCTCATGGACCCTACTTCTGTAATTTACCTTCTTTTCTCCAGCCTGCAACTATGGCCTCATGTGGAGTTTTGATCAGTTGGCTGAGGAAGAGAAAACTAGGACTGGTTGACAGGTAGTTCTGCATGATATGCAAGCACACCCAAAAGTGGACAGCTACAACATTACACTCCTTTCTGAGACATCCCTGAAAGATAGTGGTTAAGGAAAATCCTCCCAGTGGGCAGAACATTGAGTAATGCACTATTTTTAATTTATGCAGTGTACTGATGTTCATTTTTCTTGAAAAGATAAATGGCCAGAAAAATATGCTAATTCATGAGCTGTGACCAGTGATTTATCTGGGTGATCAGGCACCTGGAAAGAACGTGATTGAAAATTTGATGACAAGATCTGAGGATAGAATTCACTGGTCTTACAACATTTCCCATCATTCTGAAGCATCTGGTTTGATAGAACAATGAAACGGGTTTTTGAAGACTGGGCTACACCTTGCAGGGCTTAAGTAATATCCTCCACGAGGCAGTACATGTCCTGAATCACCATCTAGTGTATGGTGCTGGGTTTTGCATAGCCAGGAATCAAGAGGTGGAAATGGGGGTGGCACCTCCACTCACTATTATCTCTGACGAATCTTGCTATATGACACAACATAAAGTCAAATTTGCTAAATGTTCCCCGTCCAATAGAAAAGAAGATGCATTATTCTATTGGTGGAAACAAGTTTCTACATGTGTTTATTAGGTCAAATTTCTTAGTTATATCTTTCAAATATTCTATACTCTTTCATTTTTATCACAGATTATTGATTTCTCTAGTCCTTTCAATTATCCCAATTTTTGCTTTATATATTTTGAAGTATATGTATGTTATGTGCATATTTAGAATTGTTTTATGTTCCTGACAGACTCACACTTTTATCTTGTAACACATACATCTTTTTTCTTAGATTACATTTTGTCTTAGACATTCACTTGTCTATTATTAGTACATACATCAGTTGTCACTTTGGTTAGCATTTGCATGGTATGTCTTTTTCCATCCTTTTACATTTACCCTTTGTGTCTTTATATATAAGGTATTTCCCATATAATCAGTATATTGCTGGATTTTGCTCTTTTTCCAGTCTGTCAAGCTTTTATTAATGAATTTGCCATAATTACTGATATGTTTAGATTTATATCTGCCATCATTTTGTTTGTCCTTTTCAGCCCTGTTTCCCTCTATTTTTACATTTCTTTTTTCCTCATTTCTTGACCCATTTAGATTAAGTAATTATTTTTATTATTTTATTTTCCCCTCTACATAAATTTTAAACTTTTTTTTCACTCTTTCAGAGGTTCCCTACAGATTGCCTTGGGCACTTTTGTCTTACAACAATTTAATATAATCAGTACTCAAGTTTCCAGATCTTAAAACACTTGAGCTCCGTTTACTTCTTTGTCTACTTTGTGTTTCTGTTTTTATTCATTTTAATTCTATATACATTTTAAATCTCATAATACATTGTTATTATTTTTAAATCATCAATGTTCATTTATATGTATTCAGAGATTGACTTTTTCCATTGCTCTGCCTTCATTTTCATATTTATTTTTGAGATTATTTTCCCTCTGCATTAGTATTTCTTTTAGTGAGTAAATGTTGGCAATTAATTTAGTCAATTTTGTTTGTATGGAAATGTCTTTAATTTATCTTAACTTTTAAAGAATATTCTTGGTGTATTCAGAATCTAGGTTAGTGATTTTGTTTTTTTGATTTATTTCCACTGAATTCTGGTTCCGTTAATTTCTTTTGAGGAGACAGCTCTCAGTCTTATGAATGTTTTCTTTGAGGTATTGTGTTCTTTTTCTCTGGAAACTTTTCAGAATTCCTCTGTCTGTGGTTTTTACCAATTTTATTATAATGTGTCTATGTATTTTTTTTCTTGGTACTTTACATGCTTGGAGTTACAAGGATTCTTGAAGCAAGAGGGTTTTTACCTTTTTAGAAAATGCACGGTCATTATTTCCTAAATATTGCCTTTACCCTGGTCTTTCTTTCTTTCCTTCACCTTTGGAACTTCAATTACACGTTAGACTTTCCCACCATCTCCCGTACATCTCACACTCTCTTACGTATTTTCTCTTTATTCTTCTCTCTACTTCAGCCAGAACATTTCCATTGACCGTATATTGATCCTCTTTTGTGCTATGTGCAATCTGATATTAAAGTCATCTATTAAGATTTTAATATTATTTCATTTTTCAATAAATTTTCACTTCTTTAATGAAATTCTTCACCTTATTATCTGTTTTCTTGAAACTATTGTTTACAGCTGCTCTAAGTCCATCACCTGTGGTTCTTTCTATTGTTTTTTCCTCCTCTTAGTACTAATTATTGGAATGCCTGCTAATTTTTGATGGATTGTTGGACATTTTATATGATAATCTGTCTAGTCTCCAGAATCATTATCTTTTCCTAGATGATCTTCACTCTGCCTCAGGTAGATAAAGTGTGAGCAGGTCACCTTCATCTAGTCAGTGACTGAGCTGACTTAATTGGAGATACAGTTTTTATTGCTTTATTTTCTCTGGTTCATCTCTACCCCTAGACTGTGGCTCTCTGAGTGGTTTTATTACTATAAAGGCCCTCCTTTTAGTAGATTCTGAAGTAAATTTTTTATCTTCTTGGCACCATGAAATAGCGGAAAACTCCACTCTGCCTTTCATGAGCATTTTGCCTGCTTACCTTGTGTTTAAGAATTTGGCAAATGTCTGGGCGTGGTGGCTGACGCCTGTAATCCTAGCACTCTGGGGGACCTAGGCGGGGGGATCGCTCAAGGTTAGGAGTTCAAAACCAGCCTGAGCAAGAGCGAGACCCCCATCTCTACTAAAAACAGAAAGAAATTAGTTGGCCAACTAAACATATATAGAAAAATTAGCCGGGTGTGGTGGCACATGCCTGTAGTCCCAGCTACTTGGGAGGCTGAGGCAATAGGATCGCTTGAGCCCAGGAGTTTGAGGTTGCTGTGAGCTAGCTGATGCCACGGCACTCACTCTAGACCGGGCAGCAGAGTGAGACTCTGTCTCAAAAAAAAAAAGAATTTGGCAAATGCCTCAAGGACAAAACCAGTCATGTTAGTCTTATTTTTCAATGCCTCCCTTTCACCGGGCTCTTGCCTTCATGCAATGACTTGGCTGTTTTGGCATCCCCAAGCTTTGATATTTGTCCCTCTGGTTCTGGGAGATTGCCAAGGACACTGCTGGCTTCTCCCCCTCTTCGCTGCAAACTTCTTCCTGGCTCTATATTGGGACATCCAACTACTTGCTCGGTACCAAGAATAGTTGAATGCCCCGAGGAAAAAAGTAGTTACAGATGTCATCTTCTCCAAGCTTTTCTTCTCTTGTAGCTCTTGGACCCTTAAATCCTAGTTCCTTCAGTAGCTTTCTGATGCCATCAAGCACATTTTTTGGGTTCTATCCAGGTTTTTAACTGTTCTCAGTAGGAGAATCTGTCTTTTGCAAGCAATTCCATCATAGCCCCAGAGTCGTTCTAAAGTAATTATTCAAATACTCTACATGGAATGAACAGTTTTCTGCCATTTACCATATTCACTGAAAATATACCTATTATTTATTTTTTTTACATATCTACCATTATATAAATAGACCATAATTTTTTTTGCTCAATACTTTATCAATGGACTCCTTTTTAAAACCTTTTTGTTAAAGTTTTCAATATGGAGAAAAATAGAAACAGTACACTAAACGTTCATCTATTCTCCACCTAGATTTAACAATGTTAGCATTTTGTCATATTTCTGTTCTCCCTAAATTCTTCAGCATGCACCTCCTAAGAATACAAATATTTTCCTCATTGTCACAATATATTGGGCAACTTTGTCTAGTGTTATGGTCATACAAAAAAATGCTTTAAATATCCATGTACTTATATTTTGGCTAACTTACGCCTATATATTTACAATATACATTCTAAGTACTGGGGTTGCTGGTTCAAAGTGTAGATGCAGTTAAAATTTTGATAAATAACTGACAGATTGTTCTCCAGAAAGGTTGCACCAATTTGCACTCCCAACAAATAGCTTGTGGGAGCTCCTTTGAAGGAGAGAGCTTTCGATATTTCTTGTTGGGTGTCTCATCTGGTGAACTCGGCATACTGTGATATACACAGTGTGCCAATTAGCACTTGAAAGTCAGCATCTCTATCAAGGCACTCACGGCTTCTTAAACCCAGGGATAGTTTTTAGAACCTTAAGTGTCCTCTGATGGCAAACACCAAGAAGACATGAATTCTAAAATTCCAACTCTGATTGTCTAACTATATCCAAATCATAAAAGGATCCAGTGAACCGTTCCTAGATAAAAGAGAGTTCAGTTTCACAGAAGCACTATCAAAAGAGAAATAAAAGGAATGAGGAACAGAGAGCAAACCAAACATGTTTGGTGAGTTTTTTAAGGAGCTCATTCTAGTGCTGTTTTAATCGTCTTTATAGTTCCCTGTCACAGAGATCCAAATTACACGTTTCATTTCACAAAGACAAGGAAAAATTACGATAGCCTTGAAAAATTTTCACCTTTAGATGAAAATATTTTAGATGAAAACAATGATTAATAAAGCTTATGCCACTTAATTCAGATAAAATTAATTGATCCTCTGTTATGTTAAACAAACTGTTTTAAGCACCGTGAGTCTGAAAACTGAAGTGAAACAACCTCTCCATGAGGCAGTTAAAGCCATTTGAGTGTTGCCGGGAGGCTGACAGAGGGAACCGGTGGAGTAGGCATGCCTTCTGAATGTGACTAGCTGTGTGATGAATCATTAATTGCAGTGGATCTTTGTATTATTTTTCAATTTTATGAAATTATTTCCAACCATCATTAAACATAACGGTCTGAAACAACTTTGTAACATTTGTAAAGAGTACACAATATTGCCAAAGGGTTTGCATATTTGTTTTTAATTTATTCCTCCGGTTTCGTAAATAAGCAAAGTCTCAGGAAAAAAAATATTTAGATAGAATAATTTAAATATAGCTAGGAATTTTTAAAGCTGAAATTAAACCCAAAATATGCCATTTAAATTTAAATATGTCTAATTTAAATAGTAATGAAATTTTATAATAGAAGAGACAAAAAAATCATAAAAAATTAAATAGCTGATTTTATTTTTAAGAGATAGTGACTATTAATATTTTTCTATATACACATATATGTAAATATCTATAATTGTGTCTAGTGTCTAAATAATATTCATTTTATTTTTTTAAAATGTGTAGAAATAAAGCAAGCCTACCCAGAAATAATGAGTATTTACATGTTGTTATACAGCTTTACAGAATTGTTTGTGTATCTTGATAGGATTCAGGACACATTACCCCAAAAAATGATACCTTGACATTTGAGAAAACAGCAGAAGCAGGAAGTTCTTTCTGACCTTCTCCTACCAGTCTACCCCAAAGGAGGCCATAAAAGAATTCTCTGAACTTCCTCTAAAATAGATCATAAGACCCTCATTGCCAAGGGTTCCTCTCTATACCCAAAGGAAAGAAATGTCACACAGGGACATAGGAAAGAATCGGAGCAAACAGGCCTTGCTAAGTTCCCCACATTTATTACCATTAGGTCATATTCCAATTACACTTCCGCACAACAGTCCCCAAAAATAGATTTTTCTGTTTTCTTCGGGTCCTCATTTCTAGAGACTCCTGTGTCACATCTAACTTACAGTAAATAAATTTATATGCTTTTTTTCCTGTTAATCTGTCTTTTATTGTAGGTGCTTCAGACTTGCACCTTGCTATGGATGAGAAATCTTTTCTCCCTTATAATATGCACACATGAATTTTAGGGTGCTATAGCCCCCAAATTTTATGTGTTGGAAATGTAATCCCCAATGCAACAGTAGTAGGAGATGGTACCTTTAAGAAGGGATTAGTGCTATTATAGTGAGAGTGGGTTAGTTACCATGGGAGTGGGTTCCTGACAAAAGCAAGTTTGGTCCTCTCTTCCTGTCTCTCTCTCTTTCTCTCTCAAACTCTCTCACCCTCTCACCTCCACCATGGAATGACGCGGCAAGAAGGCCTCACCAAATGCTGGCATCTTGATATTGGGCTTCCAGCCTTCAGAACTGTGAGAAATACATTTCCTTTTTTTTTTTTTTTCTTTTTTACAAATTAGCCAGTCTTGAGTATTCCGTTATAGCAACATAAAATGGACAAAGACACAGGGTGAATAAATGTTTACTGTTGTAGCCTGCAATTACATTTTTCACTTAAGTATATATTGAGAGTGGTTTTTCATCAGTAAATATTTCCTGTTTATATTTACTTTGACAGTGTTTTTACCATTATAAAATATTAATAATAAATGACTTAAGAATTCTAGCAGCTTGAAGAATCTTCCTCCCAGCCCATCTCCATCAATAACCCTCATGAACAATTATATATTCTCTTAGATAATATATTCTTTCTTTGCCATATAAATACAAGCACAGGCTCCGCACTGTTCTGCATTTCCCTTTGTTCACTTAATGTATTGCTGAGACCTTTCATTTCACTAAACACATAAAGTATACCATTGGATGAATATATCATAATTACTTTAACTAGCATGCTACTGACAAAAATTCACTTCTCAGTGATTGTTTTTTGTTGTTATAAATATTCTTACAATAAATACAACTACGAGTAGCAGTAGTAACCATCATAATATTGTTGTCGATGCTGTTATTGTTATTATTACTATGTCCCAGGCACTATTCTAAGTGATTTACATATAAATCATTTAATCCTCATGTCAACTTTATGAAGTAGTCACTATTATTATTTCACTTTTAAAAATGAGGAAAATGAGGCACATGGAAGTTATATAAATCACCCAAATTATACAGATGGTAAATACATATATATACACATGTTAATAAATACATAGGATAATTTCTGAGACATCTGAATCAAATAGAATGCGTATTTTAAATTTTGAGCGACATGGCCAAATTTTCCTTTAAATGAGGCTGTGTCAATTATATATACTCCCTTTAACAGTATAAAATTTCTAGAACCCCTCCACTCATTAGTGTTGAGCACTGTGAAACTTTGTATCATGTGAGAGTTTAATAGGTGGACAAATCAAATTGCTCTTTGGTTTGCATTACTTTAATCATGAATAAGTTCAGGCAACTTTTCATATAATTATTAGCTATTTGTAATTTTTTTTTCTCTGACCTGCCTGTACTATAATGTTTCTTGCTATTGGGCCCTGAACTTGTAAGATTTCCTAATATGCCAAAAAAAAAACCCTTAATATATTCTGAAAATATGTTTTCCCAGCTTTGCTTTTTAATTTTGTTTATAAAAATTGTTATAGTTGCATTTTTGAGGTACTAAATTAATTTTTTTGTACACTTCACATTTTGTTTTTCCTCCTTTCTTTATGTCTGTTTTTATGTCTACCAAACTTTATGTGCACCTCTCTTTGTGTTTCTTTCTCTGCCCTTCCCCCCTTGCCTCCTTCCTTTCTTTGTTTTTTTCTTTCTATTTGACCTCAGTACAGTACTGCCTTCAGATGAAGGCAAACTATTATGTTGTCACGTCAGGGCCTCAATTGCTGAGTTCTGATGTATCCCCCTCGTCCCAGGCCCCACTACCTTCCCTCCCCCATAGGTCCTGCAAAAAGATATTTGATGTATGTCCTTGGTAAACCCTCATTTGGAGGGAAATTTGACCATTTCTATTTTGTATCTATCAATCTAATTATAATCTCTTTACATGTTAAGACAATTCATATAAATATCATGTAACTTGTTATTTTAAGTAAAATATTTTAATTTACATAAACAACATTGTGCTGTTTATTGATAGTTTCATACAACATTGTGTTTTGCAATTTATCCATATGGATTTATGTCCATGTATCACATTTTAATTATTCATTAACATGGATATGGGCACTTCCGTTGTCTACCTCAAACTATGTCACGATAGACATATTTACCTTTGTCTGCCTATGACCTGACTGAGTGGGATCCTGGCTGATATGAAATATTTATTCTTCATTTCTCTAAGTGATGCCAGATTGCTGTCTAGAAAGAAGGCATCATTTTACTCTTTTAATAGCTATAACATTTTTTTCTCTATATCTTGGGCAACACTGGGAATTATTCAATATTACAGTCTTTGCCAATATTGCATATAAAATTAAATCTATTTCTTTTGGATTGCATTTCTCTGATTATAAATAAGATTGAGCATCTCTTTTGTTAGCTGTTCAAGTTTCTTGTCTTTTCAAAGTCTAATAGTTTGTAACAGTTGGCAGTTGACAGTGAAGAAACCTAGTGACTCAAGGTGAACCATTTGTAAAGCCTTATCCCAGGGTAAGCTTCTGGATCCAAGTTATGGTTTCTTAATGATATTTATATTAATAATTCATTATCTATCTATCTTCCTAGCTAGGTCTGACAGTCATCCAGATACACTATTCCAACTGTATGGGTTTTTCACCCTGCTGTTCATTCTGACTAATCAGATATTACTTCTGATTGGGCAAAGTCTGTGCCAAACAAGCTATTGATTACTTTTAATATTATCCTTTTTTCTAGCATCTAAAATTAAACAAAACTCTTCTCATGCCTTCCATCTCCCATAAAAACATTTTAATAGTGGCATAATAAAATTACCTGAAGATAAATATTTGCAACCGAACCTAGAAACTTGGTAATCAGCATGACAGAGAAATGGAATTTGTGAGGAAATTGATTTGAAAGCTACAAAATAATCGCGCCTGAAATCAATAAGTGGTATTGCAAAATGGTTCAAACATTTGGAAAATATCATGAAAATTCAGGTTTCTTTGATATAGCATTTAAACTCCTAATTTGCTACTCAAAACAATTCCTAAGAAGAAAACTATGCTGTACCTGAAGATATTCACTGTGGTCATCTCTATTTGGGAAGAAGAAAGTTGCATTAAAAAAGGAAAAGGTCAATTTGATGACAGTTAAAATTACATAAATCTGGGTAAAGCCTAAGCATGGAATCCTTAATTTTATTTTCATTTTAAATGTTATTTTACTATTTTTGTTATTTTAACGGTAAATAAAGTTTGAAAAAAGATAATCAGTGAAAAAATATAATGTTTACCTCTTAAGACATAATAAATTAAAAATTGTCTTATTGCCATTAAACAAGTCTTAAGGGATAAATAGAGCATGCTTGAACATGGTGTGGAGGTAAAGGATGAGAGAAAGTGGGAAAGATCAGAGCCTCTAACACACATACACTCAGGTTTTCAGAAGAGCAATTTTGGGTTTATATATTAAATGTGTCTTCCAGAGCAACTGATCTAAAATGAAATGTGTGCTGAGCATTCTATTACGAATCAGCACAGTATCAAGAAATGCTATCTGCATCCATAATTGTAGGACTCAAATTAAAATATTGACCCAACTTTGCTCCCTCAGCATCTAAACAACTTGCTTGTTAAGCCTTATTTTCTCTTATATTGCTGAGTTGTAATAAAAGGGAAGCATTTTACTGAAGGAGGTGAAGATTTCTCTTTTAGCATATGTGACTCCAATCCATCTCTTTTCAGTGAATTCTCAGCTTGTGGGAGAGTATATCCTTACCCTTATATAAATCCATATCTAAATGATGGAATATAATGGAGTAACTCTGTTCAGGTTCCATTACTGAAATAGCATGCTTACCTGTTTAAACAAAAACCGCTGGATATCAACTACAAATGTTCATTCATTTATACATTCCTACCATGTATCTTGCTTAAAGAGATTTTTATGACTGTCATACTATGAAAATGGAAAATTTATTATCTATACCCTGATGATTCCTAAATACTAATCCCAAATTAAAACCTCTATCTCTCAAACTCGGCTCATATAAATCAATTACCAACTGGCCATTTCTATCTAGGTGTCTCAGAAACACTTGAAAATCATTGCATCCTATGCTGAACACATAACCTTCCTGCACAAACATGCTACTTTTCAAAATCTCTATCCTACTGAATAGCACCACTATCTACCTTGCCTCCCAAGCGAAGTCATTCTTAGTTTCTCCCCTTACTTCACTTCCCACAAACTCTCACCAAATTCTATCTATTATGTCATCTATGTATCAGCTAACTCCATCCATTTCTCAGCACCCCTTATCACCCCTTAGCAGAGTTACTCTACTTCGTTATAATTGAATTTTTATATATGAATTTGCTTGAACCAGGTAACAATAAGCTCTTCACAGCTGTATTGCTTACTATTCATTCCCAGAATCTAGCCCAGAGTCTGGAGTATGGAAAACATTGCATAAACTTTTTAAATCGCTGAAACTTTCAAATGAGAAAACTTGAACATATATAAAAAGCACAGAAGATAAAGTTCTACTAAAAGGGTAAAATATTCTCAAAATCTGGAAAAAGATATGAACATAAAGAGAGTCCATTTATTATATCTTACCTTTTAAACAGCATATGTATTTAGCTCCTTTTTTGTGGTTGAAACTATTCTGTATCTGCCTATGAAATGTGTTTCTTTCTAACAATTTTGTGGGTTCCTTACACCTAAAGTACTAAAGATCAAAAAAGATCAAGCACCTTATAAATAACCGTATCTCCAATATTATCATACTTGTTTTTCACTAAACCCTTGGAAATGCATGGGGATTTTTAAAATATCATTATTTTACAAACAAAAAATGAAGACTTAGAGGAAATGAAACTCAAACGCAGGTTTTCTTGATTTTCATTTAAAGTTATTTATATTATGAAACGTATAAATAGACTGACCAAGGGCTGGCTAATTCCAGCCAAACCCACCTAGAATATGATGGAGAGAGAAAAACCCTTCTTGTTTCCTTTTAAGGAAGAACCTATGAGTCTTAACCATAACTGAATTTTCCAGACCACACTTCTAGATGTTTTCCCTGAAGACATTCGATATAATATATCCATTGAATTTGCTTTATTGTAGTAAAAGTTAGGATTAGAATTGACTTGTTAGTTTTTAAGTGATAATAAGTTAAAATAACAGTAATAATAAGTTTAATAAGTTTAAATAGACTTATCTGAATTTTTGTATTATTCCACCTAGGACAAAAATCAAATGAGGGAATGTTATTTTTTGGGAAGAGGGGTGTAGAAATTCTGTATGTAAAGAAAAATTTTATCACCATGACACAGGGATATTTGGCTTTTGATTTGCATCTGTTCTCCACTAGAAACTTCTACTGGCAGTCTTGGTTCAATCTATAGGAAATTTGGTAGAAGATCACCAAGAATAAAACAGAATACCTTGTTCCTGATTGTGAACTCAGAATAAAAAATGGGCCAGCAATGCTGATATGCATTCCTGTGAGTTTGTGCAGCAGTTTTTGATACTAACATCATGGATTCCGGTTCTATCTCCATAGTAAGCATAAGTGTTCCTGAACAAGTTACATAAGTTGCCTAAACCTCAGTTTTATATTTTATAGATTTCCTATGATTGTTTTAAATACTATACATCGTACAGCTGACAAAGTGTCTGGCACATGAGTTATTAATAAATATACCAGCAATTCTTAAGAGCAGAATTATAAACTGTCAAAGGTAGGAGGGGCCTTATCTGTCCCTGCATTTTATCAGCTTGCAAACTGATTAACAGAGAGTAGGAAGTAATTGGCTCAAAGTCACAGAGGTAGATTTTCAGTATAGCAGTGAGTTTTAAACTTTGGAGTGTATTAGAATGACCTGGAGGACTTTTTTGACCACTAGTTGCTAGGCTGTACCCCCCTACCCCAGAGTTTCTGATTCAGTAGGTTTAAGTCAGATCCAGAGATTTTTGCATTTCTAACAAGTCCCCAGATGATGTCAATACTACTGGTCCAGGGTACACTCCACTCCACTCCATCATCCTACTCCACATCCCTGTGGCAATCAGAGTGGATTGATGTCCGCACCTGTCGGCCTAAGCTGTGTACTTCATGAGTCATAGTTGAAAAAAACAATTTCAATAGGTAAACTATTAATAGTTTTATTTCACACTAACACATTGCAATCATCAGCTTAAAGATTAATAAATTAAATCTACATGGCCTCCCTAAGGTCTTACACGTGGGAAGGGGCAGAGTATGACCTCAGCACCAGCCTGTCTGACATCACAGTAAGACCACACTCTGTGGTCTTACTCCCGTTTCGAATCTGGAGTTCTTTCCAACATTCCACGCTGATTGAAACCTACTCTCTTCAGTGGGCAGTGTTAATGAGCATCAGCTCAGTAGTGGGAGGGAGAGGTGAAGATTGCATATTAAAATAACACCTGCCTTTGGGAAGTCAGAATCCAGTGGGGAGACAGAAGTGCACTCAGTACAAACCAAGCCACAGCACTGGCTGACGGCTCCATCACATGAACTACTAACAAGGGCAGGTGTAGGGGAAGGAGGGTAGGACTTAGGCAGAGCTCACAGGTAGAATGGGATATTTTAAGGCAGCCCAGTGACAAGGAGGCCTCATGGAAAGCCCTGAGTTGAGCCTTTGCCCCAACACCTTCATGGGGTTACCTTGTCCAAGGCACGTTGTTTTTTCTGGACCTTTGCTTTTTCTTCTGTAAAGGTGGGATTATGATAGTGCCTGCCCTACAAGGCAGATTCCAGGCTGTAAATTCTACGAAGGTTAGAATGGAGGGTTTTTTTCTTTCTTTCTTTTTCCTTTTTTTCCTCAACAGTGGTTCACCATGACCTGGCAACGTATAATCCATACTGTAGACATCCTACAAATATTTATCAAATAAATTAATGAGGATTGATGGGAAAATTAAATGAGCTAATAGATGCAAAAGAATTAGAACAAGACCTCATTGTTACTAAGACCCTCAATGGATGCTACTCATTGTTACCGTTTTTGTTAGAAAACAGAAATTAGTGTCAAAGGGTGAAAAACTTCATGCAGGTATGAAGACCTGAAATGATGTTAACACAACTGTTTCTGGACTGATTATATGACTATAAAAATAATAGTATTTCCTTCTTTAGAAAATGACTTGCTTCATATATAAGTATTAACATAAAATCGTGAGAAAAAAGGAAATCCTAAGCCCCACAACCAACTGAACAGACCCCTCTTGGCCAAGGGAACCCCACAAAAACCTTAAAAACTGAAATTTCAACCATGATGGGATGGGAGGTCAGACACACCTTGTTATACCCTCTCCCTCATTAACAGTCTTCAGGCTTCCTTCCCTAAGGCTAAGCAGAACCAGACCTTTTGAAAAGACTTGCTCCACCACTGATTTCAACAAACCACCTAACGTTGCTTCTCCCTGTTTATGATTTTGGTGCAAAAACTAACCAGCATTCCTTCCTGATAAGAGACCACTCACCATCGAGTGGTTCTGAGCCGTCTACAGAGGATGAGCAGTGAGGGTTTTTGTGTCCTCTGTTTCACCTTTTGATGTCAGAGAGCCAAAAACGCCAACCTCGGATCATGCTAACACTGCCATTTTTTGTACACGCAACCTATGAAGGGGCATGAAACTCAATTATGCATGCACATGGTTCTCCTTTCATAAATATTCATGATTCCTTCTATAGTTTATTATATATATTTGGTCACCCTGCTTAACATAAATTCCTGTCCCTTCATCTTCCCTGGAAGTGCTTGCACTCAGCTTCTGCCTGAGCCTTTGCTTCCCAGCCTGTCAGAATGGCCACCCTGCAGGCTGCAACCCCTTATGAGAAATAAAACTGTCCTTTCAAATTTATGAACCTTGTCATTTTTCAGTTGAGAATCTAAATCCTCACTCCTGTGTTTAAAATTTATATAAACAATTTACAGGGCATAAACATGCTGAATTAAGTAATGCCCTATGCTTTCATTCCTATTGTTATGTATCAATCTTTCTTCTCTGTTCACTTTGAGAAAAGAATTATTTCACTGAGAGATTCCTACATTTTGATCATTATGCCTTCACAAGAAAAGGTTTCATTATCATTGATTTAGGAGTAAAGGCAAAAAGTTTAGCTGTGCTCCATATACCTGTTTTTGTTGACTTTCAAGAGTTGTTTGCTTTTTGCCTTTCATTTATAGGTTAAAACTCTTAAAATCTAGCACGAATTTCAGAATATGCACATATTTCTTCCTACAAAGTAAAGGGTTTCTTAGGCAACTTGAGTTGTAAAGACAAAAGAAAGAACTAACACCAAATTCTAGCAAGGATTTTCATCATGTTAAAAATTTCTATGTGATAGTTAATATGCTTTATCTTCCTACTTGATTTTCTAGGCTTAAAAATCATGAAGGCAATAAAACCTTATCTTTTAATGGCTAAATGCCAAAGGAAGTCCTTTATCAGTTTGTCTTAAGGCTTTGGATGTATTTTCTGGAAATAAGTAAAAAGGTGATTTAGCTTTATAAAAGAAGTTTGGATTTTAGTTTCCAATGAACCAATTATTTTGTGTTTTCTCCACTGCCATAGAATTCATTTTTAACATAGCAAGTAACCTGAGGTCTCAGTGCAAAATAAGACATGTGGGTCAATAATAAATCTTTGTTTATTCTAAAATAAGAATCATTTTTTTGTTTTTCTCATTTATTCATTTATTCCTATTTAGTAACAAAATCTATCTTAAATACTTTAGCACAGGACCCAAGGTATCTTCTTGTGGTTCTTTGAGAAAGGAACAGTAGAAAAAGAAAAATAATTTTCTACTCTACTGTGGACGGAAAAAATCCAAACTGAAATATTTGAAAGAAGTTTATTCTGAGCCAAATTTGAGGACCGTGACCCAGAGCCACTCCCAAGAAGCCTTGAGCAAGTGGACTCGCTGTGGCTGGGTTATGGCTTGGTTTTATACATTTCAGGGAGACAGGAGTTACAGGTAAAGTCATAAATCAATATGTGGGAGGCATACATTGGTTTGGCCCGAAGAGGTGGGCCATCTCGAAGCAGGGGTTTACAGGTTATAAGTGGGATTAAAGATTCTTTGACTTGTAATTGGTTAAAGACATGAAGCTTTGTCTAAAGGCTTGGAATGTTTTAACATAAGGAGCTGTTATCAGAGCTAAGGCACAGGACATAGATTTGTTGTATAAATTGAGGACCTGCAGGTTTGTCTTACATACCTTTAGGCCTGTTAATGAGTCACAAAGGACGTCTCCAAGAAGGGAGGGGCACATGATGAGGCATGTCTGACCACCTTCCTCTTGGCAGACAATTTAGTTTTAGGATATTCCGTTGGCCAAGAGGGTGTCCGTTGAGTCAGCTGGCCGGGGTAGGGGGGGAGCCTTAAAATTTTATTTTGGTTCACACTACCCTTCACGAGTTCTTAACTGAGACTCTCTGTAACAAATGACAGATTAACAAGAGAAATACAAACAGAATTTTAATTACATGTATACCTCCTGCATACATGGGAGATAACCCAGAAAAAATGAGTAAAGTTGGAGTAGATCTAAAAGACTATTTTAAGACTTTAGGCTTAAATGCCCATGGTTCTCTGAAACAAAGAAAGAAGGGAGTGGGAAGAGGCCCTTTTAACTGCAAAACAAGAGTAAGATTTATCATGCAGATTTAAGTCTGATGCCTTCTCCACCGACCAAGAGTCTCTAATGACTTAGTCAGTCTTCTCTTCCTAGGCAGAGAAGGAGACACTCTTACAAATGGAGCTTTCCTTTATAAATGTAAATTTCTCTTATAAAGGGTAACTTCTTAGTCTCCTGTGACTGCAGCTTCTGAAAACAATCCTTAGGCCAAACAGCCATATTTCGGGGTGGCATATTCTATTCTCCTAAAGTCATATTTTGGAGTGGCATGTCCTGAATACCATCAAAAGAGATATGTCTAAAACACTCATCATGATATATCTCCTCTTTTCCATGACTGTAACCCAGAATTAAAGACTGTCTGTAGAAGTGACTTATAGTGATTAAAGCATTTGAGAATCTAGATTGACATTACTCCTACCAAGACGAATTCTTCACACAAACTCTATGAAAAGGAGGCCCTGTGACCATCTGAGGGAAAAACCTCCAGAAAGAGACCTTCAGTTGCCTTCAACCAGCCCTCCTTTCATCCACTTATTCATTCATCCATTCAAGAAGTATAAATTAGCTCCTGTTTAAAATAATATCTGACTATCAGCTTGTCCAAACGTAAATCCTTAAAGAAAGAGGTAAATAAACCTAACAATACTAGAAGCTATTTCTCAGAGAAAAGCGATTTCCAAACAGTGAATCAATGTCAATTAAATATAAGAATAATAAGTGTATCTTACAAATAAACACATTATAAAAAGGGGCAAAACATGTGAATGTTGTCCAAAACCAATGTATGCCTTCCATGCATTGATTTATGACTTCACCTGTAACCCCTGTCTCCCTGAAATGTATAAAACCAAACTGTAACTCAACCACACCCAGTCCACTTGCTCAAGGCTTCTTGGGCATTGCTCAGGGTCATGATCCTCAAATTTGGCTCAGAATAAATCTCTTTAAAATCATTTTGCAGAATTTGCCTTCTTTTCTGTTGACAAATCTTTATGGACCCCAGCTATGGGGAGAAGTTAAGAGTCTTTATGACCACCAGTTGCATGGCTCCAGAGTGGCAATTATAGATAAGCAAACACGGAGACAGTTACTAATTATTATCATTATTTTTAGCTAGGCCTGTGTATTTTTAGCTGGGCTCTTACCACAGTTCTCACCTTGTACCCAGTTATTGATTTGTGAAAAAGGCGGTTTCATGAACACACTTAAAAGAAAAAAATACAGATGGCAGATAAATGTAGGTAAAGAGGTTAAACCTTGATAGCAGGTAAATGAAAGTGAAAATCACCCTAGTTTGTTTATGCAAAACTTTAGTTTTAAATATATGTATTTGATAGCATTGTTTATACAAGAAGGAATGAGATACATTCTTTATAGCCACCAATAAGAGATCAGTTAAATAAATTATATTATTCTAATAATGTAATGTCATGGATTCATTTAAAATTATATTACAGAAATGCTTTAGTCCCATGGAACATATACATAACTTATTGTTTAGTGAAAAATACAGGATAAAAAATGGTCATACATTGTAACTCCATATTAATTATATATGTGTATGTGTGTATACATTACATAGCCTCAAACTGAAAAACTGAAAGTTATATATCAGAATACAAACAGTGTTTATTTCTGGGTGGTAGAATTATCAATGACTTTAATTTCTTCTTTTAGTTTATCTGTACTTTCTAAATTTTCTATAGTGTATATGCATTTCTTTTGTAATACAAAAAATTATTACTTTTAATATAAACAAATAAATTCCTCTTTTACTTCTACAAAAGTAGAATGTCAAAAGGTCTTTTAAAACTTCTAAGCTCCTTGAATATGGTATCATTGTTGATCATAGTTCCTGGCAATTTGAAAAATTCTTAATAAACGTGTGGAATTGTTTTGAATATAATTAATTGGTTGGAATAATCAAGCAGATACTACTGTCTATAGTTAGCATTAAGAAAAAAATTAGTGTCATTCGAATCTCGCTTCAAAAATAATCTTAGCAAATACTTGATTGAATATGCCATGGCACGACAAAAAATATGAATTTGGAAATACTTTTGCTTAAACTTTTAAAATTCCCCTATATTCACCTTCTTACAAAAGTCACAGAGTAAATTTTCATGAAGCTGAACATTTGATGTAGACAATTGATCTCCCTCCTCCTGTTGAGGCCCTTCCCACAAACATAATTCAGTCTTTGGCCTCAACCTTGGTATCAGATTTTATAGTAGCATCTCACATTCTTTGAGGATTAGAAGTAGCAGACGAGCTCTTCAAGACTTAAATTCATGAGTCATGCAACTGGTTACAAAATTCACAAAGAGAGGATGAACACTCTTATTCCACAACAGTTATTTGAAATTTAGATGCTTCTCTTACTTTATCTAAACATAAATATTTCCATTGTTTTATATTTGTGTCAGTTACTAAGTAACTGTCTCTCAACTCCACACCATGTTTTGTACCTCAGCTCTTTAATGCTGAGGCTGAAATGCTACAAACCACATCCTTGGTTTGCCAGCTGTCCCTGTTAGGCTCTGCCAGCAGAGGGCAGTAGAGGGAGACTGCAGGGCTGGCGGAGGGGAAGATTTGCTCCTTTTTGTCTGCTTCCGGGCTGCCTAGAAGGAGCAATGGCCGCGACTTTCTTCTATACCCTGGTGGCAGCAGTTCTACTCAGTTTGCAGTTTTTTCCATCACTTACAAAACCAGTCTCATGACTCCCCCGACCGTACAGACAGCAGCACAGGCCGGCCAGTCCTCTCTCTTCAGAGGTCTGAGTTTCGTCTCTGTGGGGCTGCTCTTGTAAGTTAGTAAATTTTAATGACTTAAACTTCTTTCTTTTCTCCCCCACCCTGGGAGTGAGAATTGTTTCCTGCAATTGCTACTGCCTTGATACTTTAAAGTTGACTTTTCATCCTTCCAGGTTCCTGCTATTGTATTGACAAAGATTCTTTGCTTCACTAAACTTTAGTCCTGAACCCTCTCCTCAATAGGAGCTGTGCATGTACTTCCCTGCCGTAGAGTCCAGTTTTAGCTGGAGTCCTGCTAAGTCAGTTTAGCAGAGCTCCTCACTCTCCATGTTTCATATCTGATCAAAGTCCTCATCTCCTCCATCCCCCAGATGATGTCTCTTCACCCCGCCTTCAGCAAGAATCCTGTTAGATGATTCAGCAGAATCCTACAGACCTGATGTCTCCTCTTAGTAATTTTCCACTAGTGTACACCCCATACACCCCTCCCTGCCACCTTGCTCCAGGGCTATATAATCTCCATTTGTTCTGACTGTATTTCGAATTGAGCCCAGTTCTATTCTGGAGTCCCTCTTCCCCTATTGCAATAGGTTTTACTTTATTTCTTTTTAATGAAATCTATCTTCCTGCCTTTAACTTTTGTGGGGCTCTGGTTTTTTTTAACAGTATCTGGTTAACAATTCTTTATATTTAATTGTCTCTGTTCAAATAACTACTATGTTCTCTATGTCCTGATGGTACTCAGAACTGGTGCGATGTTGGATATTAGAAACAATGAATTAGATTGGTATTTAAGAAGAATATATCTGAGCTGTAAGAGTTTAGCTGTTCCAATATTAAAATAATATAAATCCAAATAAACATAGACTATTGATGGATTTCAAGAAACATGAAAAGTTGTAAATATTGACATTCTGAGAGGGCTGTGAAACCGTGTTGAAAATCTTTGAATTCACATTGAATTGTGACTCCAAATTGCACGACAATGCTGACTTGAGCAAAAGATTAACCAATCTGGCATTTCAGAACCTGAAACAGGAGGTAACTGGAGGAATAACAGAGAGCAAAAAAGAGGAAAAAAAGAAAGACTATGTGGATTAAGTGTTCTATGTTTTAAATACAATATGTCATTATTTTATCAAATTATAAAAATAGTTTATATTCACAGTAGAAAAAATGGAAAAGAAAGACACACAAAAAACCCATCTCCGCAAGCCTACCACTGTGCAGTTGACGTTAACTTTGTGTTCAGGTTTTCAATTTTCTTCTACATGATTATAATTTGCTTACTGTTTTGTTACTTTATTCTTTTATTTAATACGATATGATCATTTTACTAAGACAGTAGGTAATTTAATGTGTTGATATTTTGAACGTTGTTAATGTTTTCTCTCTCTTACCTTATCCACCGTCCTGCGGGGAGTTGAACGTATGTTTCAGCAGAAATGAAAAGGAAAAGAACAAAGCAATAATCAGCTTCTGATAAAAAAATAAAAACTAGAATTTTGCAGCAAGAAAATTAGCTTGAGAGGCAAGCATTCTCAAGACGGGATTTTCAAAATGTCTTTATCTCCTCTATTTAAAATTGCAGCAGCCACGCCTGACAGATGCATACGTAGAGTCCTCCCAGAATTTGGCAGAGATACACCTTCTCTGTGTGACAATAAATTCATAAGGCTTTTTTCCTTGGCAGTGGGAGGCTATGACGTAGAAGAGGTACTAGGAAAGGAGAAGGCAAAACAGAAGGAAGGCACTGGGACACACAGATAAATGCTCTTGTTTCAGCTCAGGTTTGCCAGTGGCCTGACACCAGAGAGACTGGCTTTTCCAGAGCCATTCATAGTTTCCGTGTGATACAGACGGGATTCAGAAATGTTTGGAGTCCTGCTGCGGAGCCTATTGAAGGGCACTGGGAAGGAAGCAAGGGTCTTCAGTAGTCACCGCAAAGCAGCTCCTCTGATCTGAACTACGGCAGAGACACAGCCAGACAAGGAGTCTTACTCTGTCAGGGAGAGACACGTAGGGACGGGGGGATAGTGTGGGGTTGTCAGCCAGAGAGAGCAGAGGCCCCACATAGCTGAGAAAAACAAGAATATAACTCATACCAGACAAAATTTTCTGTCCTGAATGGGCCTTAAAGTCTGGATGGAAAGAACATTGTCCTGAAGACCAACAGATCAAGCATAGATTAAAAGTCTCCATGAAGATTAAATAGGACCTTTTCCCCAATGCCATGCATTCTCCTGAATCATCCATTGTTTTGCACTTTCAAATGTATAGCGGCTGAGAGAGGGAAGCAGGAGGAGGGGGAGAAATTAAGAGAAACTGAGTATTTTTACCAAACAGTGACTAAATATTACCCAAAGTGATCATTTAAGTTATCAGCCTGCCCTGGGCTTAAAACTAGGCTACACATAGGCCATTCTTCCCACTAAGCTATGGGTAGGGATTTAAGAGAGAAGGCTATATACATTACCTATAGAAATTAAGAAAAGTACATTTTCTCTACATATCAGAGTCATAGTTTGAATTTTGTTTTGCAATCCCACTACATGATTACTTCTAACATAATTGTAAGGGACAGATGATATTTCATACCATGTATTAGTTATCTGTTGCTGTCATAACAAATTATCACAAATTTAGCAGTTTAAATAACCCTTATTTATTATCTGAGAGTTTCCGAGGGACTCACACAGCTGAAATCAAGGTATTGGCAAGGGTTGCAGATCTCACCTGGGGCTCGGGGTCCTCTTCCAAGCTTGCTGGTTACTGGCAGAATTCAATTCCCTGCAACTGTAGGATTTTTTGACAGAGGGTCCCCTTCATCTGCAAGCCAATGACAGTGGCAAATCCTTCTTGTGCTTTGTATCTCTGTGACTTCCCTTTCTACCACCTGTCTCTACCTTTCTCTTCTGCTTTTAGAGCTCATGTGTTTACATTGGGCCCATCCTAATACCCAGGGTAGTCTTTATATTTTAAGATGAACTGATCAGTAACCTTAATTACATCTGCAAAGTCCCTTTCCCATGTAACAAAACATAACCATAGGAGTAACACTTAGGTGGCAGAAATTATGAGCACCAAAATTCTGTCTACTACACATAATGTACCTCCAATAATTTGTTTTGCTAATTTCCTACCATTATCCATTCAGGTTTTTTTTTCTTTGTTTATACTAAACAATAAAGCAATGAGCATCCTTGCATAAAACTTGAGTGCAGAACTTTGGCCTAAGAATCTTATAGAAAAATGATGGCTGATCCTGTTCCCAAGAAGCATGATATACACTGAACATTCACCAGCATTCAGCTCATGGGAACCGTCCATATCTACAAATAACTGGGAGGCATAAGAGCTGGGTGAAGCTGTAGAAAGACTAAGTAAGGCAATGGGCTGTTAGGCACCGTGATGCACACCCCATCCACATTTTACAAGTTCCAGCTCTCCCTGGCGCATATCCTGAATACCACTGTGGCATAAAACCAGAGAAAATCATCTTTTTCAACAGGCTCTGGTGTCTGATCATATTGGATTGAGCCGTATGGAGCCTTACATACTTGGCCAGGATGCCATGGTTACAACTCCACAGACAGGCAGAGCATATTGACCAGAAGCATGATGGCCCCATGGGCCCACTCAGCCCCAACTTTGGACTGTGGAACCACATTCTGTTACACAGGACCCCATACATGCCTCAGGGTGGTAGGGAAGTGAGTCCCACACAAAGAACCAGTCCAGGGTCTCACACAAGGTTTGAAACAGAAGTTTTTGGGAAACTTCTTCCAGTTCCCAATTCATTTTAACTTCCATGAAGTCAGTAAGTTTTCTCATGATCCTTCTGTCAAACTCTTTAAGTCAGTCCTTAATAAATAAACCAAACTGCAAATAATAAAGTGTATATGGCCACAGATGCTGAGGAGATAGTTACATCTATATACAACTCTATGTTAATAAACTTTAAAATCTCAATAAAGTAGATCATTTATAGAAGTGTTTTGGCCAGGCATGGTGGCTCACACCTGTAATCCTGGCACTTTGGGAGGCTGAGGCTGGAGAATTGCTTGAGGCCAGGAGTTCGAGACCAGCCTGGGCAATAGAGAGACCCTATCTCTAAAAAAATAAAAAATTAGCCAAGCATAGTGGCACAAGCCTGTAGTCCCAGCCACTTGGGAGGCTGAGGCAGGAGGATCACTTGAGCCCAAGAGTTTGAGCTTGCAGTGAGCTATGATGACACCATTGCACTCTAGTTAGTTCAGGGTGACAGAATGAGAGCCTGTTTCAAAAAAGAAAGAAAGAAGAAAGAAGGAAGGAAGGAAGGAAGGAAGGAAGGAAGGAAGGAAGGAAGGAAGGAAGGAAGGAAGGAAAGAAAAACACAAGTGTTTTAATTATGAAATACACTCGGGATTAAGTAGAAATGTGTATTCGCCAATTTTAGCGCATAAAGATAGCATGTCAAATCATTGGGGAAGTTGTGAAATTCAGCAAGTGGGCTGTGATAATAATTTAATTACTTAGAAATAATTATATACCATCTTTACCTAACACCATGGGCTAATACTTAGTCCAGATGGATTAAAAAGAAAATCATCCAATATGAAAGTGTAAAGCATCTGAAGAAAATAAACACATTTAAATAATTTCATGGTATATTAATCCTTTCAAACAGTGATACCTAACTGGGAAGTAATAAAGTTACTTACAAAGTCCTTTCAATCTGACAGTGAAGATAAAACGGAGTCATTTTGCTTTATGTTTCATTTAATTTTCAAAGACAATATAACATGATGGTTACAATTATGAATTTAGGTCCCTGCTTTATTCTTCTGAGCTGTGTGTCCTTGAGCAAATTCCATAACCACTCCATGCTTAACTTTCCTCAACTGTAACATGAAGATAATAATGGCATTTACCCTGTAAGATTGTTACGAGAATTAAGAAAGGAAAGACATGTTGAGTAACTAGAACAGGGTCTGGCATATTGTAACTACTTGATAAATGCCCATTTTAATTATTCTCCTTCATTTTCCTTTTTCTCTTGTCCTGTGATTCCAATGACAAATAAATTTAAAAATCCAGACATGTCCTTCGTGTCTTTTGTGATCTTTTCTCCCATTTGTTTACCTCATTCTTTTCCTCTGAATCTGAGAGAATTTCTTACTTTGTCACCACATTTTGTGACTTGCTTTTCTGCAGAATCTAGTCTGCTTTTCACCGTCTTCTCTAATTTACTTTAAATTTTTGGACATCAGTGTTTTTCATTTTTAGGCAAACTTTCTGGATGTCGGATCATTCCACTTTTCATTCACTGCAGTCTTCTCTCTCAGTCTTTTTAACTCATTTAAATTAGACTTTCTCCCATTTTCTTCTTTCACTTGTAGTATCTTCTCAAATGTTTCATTCACCTTGCTTCCTTGAATCAAGACAATGTTTACAAACACTGAAGTGTTTTTCTCTCTGGTAACTCTTTTCCTCTGTTTGTCCATGTTTACAGGACAGATCGGGGGAGTCCATGATTCACTGAGATGATCAGTCAGTTGATTGGTCTTTCAGAAATTCAGAGGTACCTTCAGAGATTGAGCCTCTCCACTATTTTCAAATCTTATGAAAAACAAGAAGTCAATTTAGATTTTTTTCTTTCCTTTATTAGAATTCTAGTTCACTGTGTGGAGTAGGGAGGAAGTAGAGAATTCATTACTTTGCCAAATTATTAGTTTTCTGAACTTTGTATGACAGCACAAGGCTGGTTGAGGCAGTGTTCCCTTCCTCTACCTGGCAACCTCCAGGCTAGGAGGAAGCTGTGGGAATTCTCCTTTTATTTAGCTTGACAATCCTGAGTGCACTTGCCAAAAGCATTGAATCCATTTCTTCTGGAAATCTGCCCATGACCCACTTTCCTCCCTACAGCCACACTGACTATGTTCATCTTTCCCTCCAGCAGCTATCATCATCTGACATGCTTTTACATTTGCAGGTTCATTTGTTTATGGTCTGTCCCCCACACACACTAGAACTTTTCGACATATAGTAGGTATTCAAGAAATATTTGTTAAATGAATAACTGTTTTCCTCCATATAAAATGAATCTTGATCCATTAGATTTTTCCTCAATACAGTATGCTTTTCTGTTATATCTGCTGACGAGAAATTCTGAAAAATTGCTGACATGGTTTCCAAGGTTGACACTTTGTATAATTTCAATGGGAATTGATATAAGCTGGATGACAAATGCAGTTCTAAAATTGCCACATTGAACCATTAGTTCTCTCTACAGTTACTATGTTTTCCTTAAACTTTAACAGTCTTCAATTTTATTTGCTGTTTCACATGGTGAAAAGCCAAATGGTTTGTAATGTAAAGCATTCCAAACTCCCCTTTACCCTAATTCAAAGCCATTACTTTTATTATTTTTTGTGTTTATTTCTTCCAGTGCTTACTTTGATGACTTCTAATAAGGTATGTTCAATTCCCCAGGAAACAGACTCTGAGACTGAGACTGCATGCAGGAAGTGTATTGGGGGTGCTCTGGGGATCAAGCCCAGTAAGGCATTGAAGGAAGCAAGATTAGGCAGGATGAGAAGCTATTAATAGAATACAATTCAGCTGCACCAGAGACCTTAACTGATCCCACAGAAAGTTCTGGAGCTGGAATGGTCCTTCAGGGTGATCTCAAATCAAGACAAGGGAGTTGGGTCTTTTTATATTTTCTCTAAGCTGTCATTAGATGTCGGCTGCCCCAGGGCGGAAGTGAACTTTGGCCAAGCTAGTTCCCAGACCCAGTGCAGTTACTAGAGAGCATCACAGCTGTAATCCAGTCCACGCTCCCGTAACTGGGGGAGGGACACGCTTCGGCCCTGAAGGGAGGGTCCAGGCAGCACCCCCAGCACCCACCACATTACATTAGATCACCCTACATATTTTTGCCTCATGGTTTTCTTGTATATGGCTCTGTTACAGCATTGATCATGAAGCAAAAAAAAGGAGATGGAGAAAAAGGAGGAGGAGGAGGAAAAAAGAAGAAAAAGAAGAGGTGGTGGCAGAGGAGGAGGAATAAGAGGAAGAGGAAGAAGAGGAAGAAGTGGAAAAGGGGAAGGGGGTGGGGAAGCAATGGAAACAACAATAACAACAATTAAATGCACGGACATGACCTTAATAACTGAGAAAAGGAGGGACAAAAAAGCCAAGGGTAAGGCAACTCTTCATCTTTCCTAGTAAGCAGAGTCAGTGGATAATGTCTAATGTTGAGAAAATGAAAAGTTAAATTATAGCATATTACTTAAGTATGTGACCACTGGAAGAACTAAAAATGGAAAATTCAAAGAGACATGTAGGTAAAAATCTTTAAAAATACATAAGAGCTTATAATCAATAGCAGTATATTCTCAACTCGCCGTACGCATAATCTCGCTCCCCAGGGGCAAACACTTTTCACTTGATCTTCTGGCAATACTTCCATTATACTTAATAATATGTTTGCACATCTATTTCTTGACTTATGTGCTCTATTCAAAATGTGTTGGCTTGCCATTATGAAATACAGTGATTTACTTCACTTAGGCCACCTCCATCTTCATGTCCCCTCTCATTGGCTCAGAAGAACTTCACAGAGGGTCTAATTTCAGAATCTCAAATATGGAAACACAAAGGGGGCTGAACACATTGGGCGTCAGTGAAAGTCTGTCTACGACAAGGAGACCCAAGTCATAATGTCTGCCATGAGCTAGCAGCATGGCTTTAAAAATATCTGAAGGAGGATTGTTAACTTCACAAGAATCCTGGCGTCAGTTGATGGACTGAGCACAAACATTTGCCACCCCCTGCCTCCCAGTATGAGACTCAATAAAGTAAAAGAATTCACGATGGAATTGACCCATAAAGGGAAAGGGTGAGAGAGAGCATCATCAGCATATGGAAGGTAGGATAAATTTCTATAAGACAAAAAACTGGATGAAAATACATTTTTATTTGAAAACAAAAAGAGGAAGTCACAGCTCCTATAAATGCTAAGCAATAGAAGGGATGGTTTGAGGTCTGTACTGGAAACTGCAGTGCCAGTCACCTCAACCATAACAACAGGCATAACAACAAGCAGTACAGCATGTATGCTTCAAACAAAACAAACAAAATCAAAAGGAAAAAGTCCCTTTTGTTAAGAAATTAAACAAAATGCCCATGAAAACTAAGCTGCTGTTGTGAGAATAAGCTCTCCTGGGGAAATTACTTATAGTAGACTCCTGAACAATGCAAGGGTCGGGGCACCTCTGTTCATTCGAAAATTTGTGTATAACTTTTGACTCACTCCAATTTTTTTTTTTGAGAAAGAGTCTCACTCTGTTGTCTGGGCTAGAGTGCCATGGCGTCAGCCTAGCTCACAGCAACCTCAAACTCCTGGGCTGAAGCGATCCTTCTGCCTCAGCCTCCCGAGTAGCTGGGACTACAGGCATGCACCACCAAGCCCGGCTAATTTTTTCTATATATATTTTTAGCTGTCCAAGTAATTTCTTTCTATTTTTAGTAGAGACAGGGTCTCGCTCTTGCTTAGTCTAGTCTCGAACTCCTGAGCTCAAATGATCCTCCCACCTCGGCCTCCCAGAGAGCTAGGATTACAGGTGTTAGCCACTGCGCCCGGCCAACTCCCCCAAATTTTAACTACTAATAACCTACAGTCGACCACAAACCTTACTGATAATGTGAACAGGCCATTAACACATATTTTGTATATTATGTGTACTAGATACTGTATTCTTACAATAAAGTAATCTAGAGAAACGAAAATGTTATTAAGAAAATCATAAGGAAGAGAAAATATATTTACTATGCAGTAAGTGGAAGTGGATCGTTATAAAGGTATTCATCCTAGTTCTCTTGAAGTTGAACAGGCTGAG
>CAUYRT010077023.1:0-51292 GCA_963574885.1 Lepilemur ruficaudatus
CTGGGCTCTAAGCACAGTTAAACTGGGTGGGTGGGTGAGGGGAGGCCCATTTAGATGCAAAGCCAGAAATGGAGCTCCCCATTATCCCCACCCCTTTGGTCCCAGTCCCCTTCTCTGCAATGGACACGCATAAAGGAGAGACAAAGGGTATTGGAGGCAACATCATTGGCCCAGGGGTGCCCAAGAAGAGCTGCCATCGACTGACAGTGCCTTTTGAGGCTCTGTCGTTGGTGAGGGGGCACACCCCAGCCTGAGGAGTGATGCCATTGGCTAGGGAGTGGTCATAGCCTTTGGCTGTGGAGTGGAGGGAAAAGATCTGGGAATGAAGCTCAGTGGCCAGGAAGATAAAGGACACGGCAGCAGCTTCTGGGCCTGCAGGCCCTCTTCCCATCACAGCAATGTGGGCAAGTTCTCTTTTAATTCTAGATTTTAGAGGCAGGGGATAGTAATAGGAATATGAACCTATCTTCTTCCACTGTTTTGCTTCACTGATGTGGAAATCTGTAATTCTAGGACATGCTTACTCAACCTTGGCAAAATTGGCATTTTTAGCCAGATAATTATTTGTTGGGGGGAGTGGGAGCTTCCTGTACATTGTAGGATGTTTAGCAGCATCTCTGGCCTTTACCCATTAGATGCAAGTAGCAAGCTCCCAGTGTGACAACCAAAATGTCTTCAGACATTGCCAGATGTCCCCTGGTTGGAGCTGGGGCTGGGGACCAAGTCTCTCTTGGTTGAGAATCGCTGATCTGGAGTCAATAGATAAAGCACGTGGTTGTCAGCATGCTCCTATTTGTGGAGGAGCTTAATCCTGGTCTTTATACTCTTGCCAAATTTTATCTTTTCAGTCAGTTACCAGGAAGAAAAAAGTTTCATACTTACGAGCTATTTCTGTGGGTACATATTTTGTAAACACTTATGAGAATAAATTCAGGCTTAATGTAGTATTATATTCTTTTAAAAAATATTTCTGAAGGTTTGGTGAAGACATGAGAGAGACTAAAAATAATTTTTCCATTGAGCACATATTTTCATGTTTTATGCAAGAAAATAATATCTCTTTTCAAGGTTCTCAACACTAAAATAGGGCCTCTCATTTAAAGAGCTAAAGAGATGGAACTCTGAATGTTTTCTCTCCTACTTTCAGCAAGAGAATTAATCAGGCAGGGGGTTATTTCTTTTCCATGACTGAGCTAGGATAACATCTTATTACAACACACCCTCTGAAATAAAGCCTTCAGAGTAAGTTCCTTCATAACAAGTGAAGAAAATTCGTGTCATGCAAAGACAAAAGTGCAAAAGGGAGTATTCAGAAACTGAGCCAAACCCTGTTATGTTTAGATCTGACAGTGCAGGAGTATCTACCATGGCTTCTGGACTGAGTTTGTATGTTAAAATGTATCCGAAATAAACAGGATTAATAAAACAGAAGAATAAAGAAAAAAACCAATGAACAGAGATATTTAAAGGAGGGAGTTTATAAAGGGAAGAAAAACAGAAGACAGAAAGGTTGGCCTGGAGACAAAGATTATAAAGAAAAAACCAGCATTGTATTATTGACTGGCTCGCAAGCAGACAATTCTAAGTGGAAGAATACATCTTCTAAATGTATTTAAGTTGGTTTTAAATGCAACTTTAAGTTCATTTTAATGTTCTTAGTGTTTTTCAAATGGATGGGGTTGAGCCTCTTTAGTAATTATTTATTAAAATAATTTTATGGGTTTTGACCAGCATTTTTTTAAAGAAAGGCTTGCATAAGATAGAAAAGAGAAGGGAAGGGAGGAGAAAGGAAGGGTGCAATGTAAGCGTAAGGGTTACTAGTTTTCGAAACTTTTATTTCAGTGATAGACAGACAGATAGAGAGATAGACAGATAGATAGATAAGATAGGGTGTTGGTTTGGGTGTATAATGTATTTCTTTCTGTGGGTCATGGCCCAAAAAGTTTGAAAGCCACTGACTTTCAAAAAGTTTGAAAAAGTATTTTTGTAAAGGACCAGAGAGTAAATATTTTAAGCTTTTCAAGTCATGAATGGGCTCCAAAAAACATTCTTTGTTTTGTTGCAACCTTTTAAAAATATAAAAACCAGTCTAAACTCACAGGTCATACTAAAACAGTCAATGGGCAACCTTTGGCTTGACTTGTGAACTATAGTGTGTTGACACTTATCATAGAATGTAGATTTAATTTACTGTGTTTTATCAATGCTAAGAGATAAATGTGTGTTTAACTTTTTAAGAAACTTCCAATGTGTTTTTCAAAGTTGTTGTACCATTTTACATTCCCACCAGCAATGTATGAGAGTTACAGTTCTTCCACATAATTGCTAGCACTTGCTATTGTCTGTCTTTATTCCAAAGGGTATACAGCAGTATATTTCATCGTGATTTTAATTTGTATCAGCAGCATCTTTCCACGTTGAGTATATTTTCATGTGGTGTTTGGACATTTGTCTAGCTTTTTTGGACATACATGTTCAAATCTTTTCCCTCTTTTCTTTATTGGGTTGTTTGTCCTCTTAGTCAGTTTTGAGAGATCTTTATACATTCTAAAGTACTTGTTCCATTTCATTTGGGCCCCCATGATTTCTGTTAAGAAATTCTCCATCACTTGAATGATTGGTCCCCTATAAGTAATGTGTTATTTTCTTCTGAGTGCTTTCCATATTATTCCTCTGTCTTTTTGGTTATGATGTTTGGGTTTATCCTGTTTGGATCTCTAAGCTTCCTGAATTCATAGTTTTATATCTTTTGCCAAATTTTAGAAATTCTCAGCCATTATTTCTTCAGACATTTTTTCCTGAACTTTCCTCTTTCTTTTTTCCTTCTGAGTCTCCAATAACACAAATAGTGTCTTTTAATATTGTCTCCCAGTCTCTGAAGCTCTGGTTTTTTTTTCTTTCAACCTTTTTCCTATGTGTTGTTCAGATTGGATAATTTCTATTTATCTTCCTTCAAATTCACTGACTCTTTCCTTTGTCATTTCCATTCTGGTATTGAACCTATCCAGTGAGACTTGTTTGTTTTTCTTTTCCTTTCCTTTTTATTTATTTATTTATTTTTGGTGTTTGTGTTTTTTTACTTTGAAAATTTCAATTTGGTTCTTCTTTATATCTTTTATTTTTTTCATGAGAATTTCTTGTCTTCCTGTTTATTTCAAGAGTGTTTACCCTTATTTTGGGGGGCATTTTAATTATATCTAATAATTATTTAAGGTAAATAATTCTAAATATCCACGTCGTCTTGCATTGGCATCTGTCGATTCTCTTTTCCATGTGAGATGAGATTTTTCTTGCTCTTTGTGTACCGAGTACTTTTTAATTGTATTCTAGAAAATTTTAATATTATCTTCTTCTTATTATATTTTAATATTATGAGAGTCTGAGTCCTGTTTAAATCCTATGGAAAATGTTGAAATTTTTGTTTTATCAGGCAGTTTACCCATTTAAGTTTAGGCAGAAAGCTCCAACCAGCCTTCTGTGGGTACTGTTTTAATGTCGGTTTTGTGTTTTTTTTAAAGCCTTTGCAGTGCTATTCAGATCTGTCTCATAGCTGTGCCACCTAATGGCAAATCTGGGACATAAGTGGTGGTCTATTTCTTAGTTCAGTTCTCAACCTCTTTAGTATGATGTTTAGGATGAAATCCAGCTAGGGAGTGATACAGGAGATCATAAACAACTTTATGAGATTGCTTTTCCCAACTCCTCCCTCTCCTTTCTAGTTTCCTGTGGCTTCCTTCTTTAGTCTTCTGGCTGGAACAGTGGGGTTTTACTTATTCTGCTCTGCCACATGCTTTCTGTGTTGGCACTCATGTCCAGAGCCAAGCCATGGGTATTTACATCACTCTCTCGGGAATCACAGCACTTCCACTTGGAGAGGAAAGCTCCTCTCTCTCAGAGTTTTTGGTGCCTGTGGGCTCTCCACTAGCAACCACTGTCACTGCCAGAAGATCCTTTTCTTCCTCCTCAAGCCTGATCTAGAGGACTTTCAGAGTTTTCTGTGTGCCAATACCCAATTCCAGATTTTCTCTCTAGGCCAAGGAAGCAGAGAAAGAAAAATGGTAAACTCACCACTGGTTATGTAGTACTTCAAATTCTGTTCTTCAATATTAAGTCTTCCAATTCATGAATACTATATATCTTTCCATTTATTCAGATCTTATTTAATTTTTCTTGGCAATGTTTTGTACTTTTTTGTGTATAGCTGTTACACATATTTTGTTAAATTTATCACTGAATACCTGATATTTTTTGATGTTATTGTAATATTTTAAAAATTCATTTTCCAGTTGTTTATTGCCATTATACAGAACAAGAAATGCAATTGATTTTTGTGTATTGACTCTATATCTTGTGACCTTGCTAAATTCACTTATGAATGCTAGTAGCTTTTTGTGGATTCCTTAGGGTTTTCTCTATAGATAATCATGCAACCTAGGAATAAAGAAAGACAGTTTTACTTCTTCCTTTCTAATATGTATTCCTTAAATTTTATTTTCTTTCCCTACTGCATTAGCTAGTGTCACCAGTAAAATGTTAAATAGAAGTGGTGAGAATGGGCATTCATGCCTTATTTTCAATCTTAGAAGACAAGCATTCAGTTTTTTCCATTATGTATGATGTTAGAGGTAGGTTTTTTACAGAAGCCCTTTAATACACTTTGGGAGTTTGTTTGTATTTGTAATTTTTTGAGAGATTTTTTTTATGGTGAATGTATATGGAATTTTATCAAATTTTTTCTGCATTTAGTGAAATGATCATTTTTCTCTTTTTTAGTCAATGTGGTGAATTACATTGATTGATTTTCAACTTTTAAACCAACCTTATTTTCCTAGGATAACCCCACTTGATCATGATCTAGTGTCCTTTTTATAAGCTACTGAGTTTTTGGTAAAGATTTTTTTACTTCTATGATCATTTTTTTACTTCTATTGTTCTGTAGTTTTCTTTTTCTGCATTGTCTTTGTTTGATTTTGATATCACAATAATGCTGGCCTCATTAAATGATATAGTAAGTGTTCTCTCCTCCTTTTTTTCCTGAAAGAATTTTGGAAGGATTGACATTATTTCTTCCTTAAATATTTGATAAAATTCACCTTATTAAATTGTCACAGTCTGTAGTTTTCCTTGTGGGAAAGTTTTAAATTATGAATTCAATTTTTTAGTAGATATAGGGTCAGACAGACCCTATATGTAATAATTTCTTTTTGTTTTCATTTTGGAAATATTTTATTCAAGACATTTGTTCATTTCGTCTAAAGTATCATAAATATTGGCCTAAAGTTATTTATAATATTCTTTATTATCCATTTAATATCATTTTAATATCTATAGGCCCTATAGTAATATTCTGTCTTTTACTCATATTTTCATTGTTCTTTTTTTTTAGTCTTTCTAGAAGTTTACCAATTTTATTGATATTTCAAAGAGCTAACTTTCAGTTTCATTGAAATTTTCTGTTGTTTTTCAGTTTTACATTTCATTGATTTCCACTTTTACCTTTATTATCCCCTTTCTTTTTACTTTGGTTTTAATTTGTTCTTCTTTTTCTGTCTTTTTAAGATGGAAGCTTTTTCATTAATTTTAAACATTTTTGTCTTTTCCTTATGAGCACTTAAAGTCATAAAATCTTCTAAGTAGTAAATTTATTTAGAGGTACATTTTAACGTCTCTGAAATCAAGATACATCTTACACTCAATAACATCTTAGTTATAATTGTCATCATTTTTTCTTTCTTAGTTGTACATGCCATAATGATGCATCTTATAATCATTGGTGTCCTAGACTCAGTGAAATGTTCTTTTGCACTTTAATAATTACTTAGTAAAGATCCTGACATATCATGCTTGGTGAGTTATAGCTGCTTTCTCCTTGCCATGTGGCCATTGTTTATGCTTTGTTTATAGCATGAATATCAGTTTTTTTTATCAGTCATTATCCTCAAAATTGATATCCTTGAGAGCTATCTTAAAATTTTACAAAGTATCTAGTAGAGTGCTTTGCATACATGGTACACAAGGCTTGTAGATTAAATACAATAAATGATGAAAAAGACTTAATTGCACAATATAGTATTAACAGTGCCCCCAAAACTGAGGCTCTCTGAGTTTATAATTGGTGTGTACATCAAAAAATTTTGAGTGTGTATATGTTGTTGGATATCCCCTACCTTCAGAGAATTAGCAGTACACAGTAATACACTTTTCTACTTAAAACAGACCTCTTTTTAATTGTTCTTTGAACTCTTCCTATCAATTGCTGTGTTTTATTTGTTTGTTTAGACATAGATTACCTTTGAGTTTGTTTCCTACTCCAAATTAAATATGCAAGTATGTACACTGTACATACTCCTCCATTTGTCTGTTTCCTTATTTGTCTTACCCAATATGTGTTTCCATTAGAAACCCATTCTCTGTGTTTTTATTTTTTAAACTGAATTAAATAGAGCATAAAAATGATTTCTTTTAATCTCTTTAGCTCCTTAAAACCTTGTTGTTTTCGCATGCTAGAGGACTTCCTGGCAAGGTGATATTCCAACCTAGAATCCTGTAAGGCTTTAATCCTTACACAGTCTACTCTTGCTACCCCAGGTATAGCAGATCAGCAAAGGAAGGTTTTTTTGCTATTCATTTTTCTTCATTACAGAGGAGTTTACATCACATACAGACTTAACTCAGACACTGACCATAGAAGCCAACCCTAGGGGAAAAAGGGACTTCACCGTACTCTTAGCTGCCTTATGGCGCTACTAAAAGGAGAAGAGCCCAGGGGTTCATTCTTGCACCAGAAAAACTTTATATATCAGCATACCTTCCTTCCTCCCTGCTCAGAAAGCCCCAAGTTCCCATGGACATGGCTCTTTGGTATAGGAAGTCAGTGTGTATGTGTATCAGTTAGAATGCTTTCAGTTTGGAATGACAGAATGCTCAACTAAGAGAGCCTAAATACTCAGGATTTGTTTGTCTCATTTAATGAAAAATACAAAGTTAGGCCATCCTAAGGTTGGTGGAGTGGTCTAGTGATCTTGGCTTATGGTCTTTTCCTTAGAATTTCAATATTGCTGCACCTCTAAGCGTCATGCTCCCATATAACGTCCATCCTAAAGCTGGAAGTATGGCAGGGCTTTCTCCTTGTGAATATGTGTGTGTGTGTGTGTTTCATCAAGGAGGAATAGCTTTCCCATTAACCTCATGTGTACCTCCTCATGTATCTCATTGTCCAGGATTGTGTCACATCATACTCTAGTTGCACAGGAGAAAGCAAATATTTAGAGTATCCAGACTGTGGTGGGAGATGAGCTCTGGCAGCAAGGAAGAGAAGATGGAGAATGGCTATTGAGTGGGCAGTCAGCAGTGTCTGCATGTGTGTATATGAGTGCATGTGTAGGTAGGGGGAAGAGAGAGAGGCAGAGAAAGAGAGGAGGACTCTAGGTTGACTTTTTGTGTGGATAAAGACTGTTTCCCATATGAAGTTGTACTTGGATCTGTAGCAAAACTTTGACCCACCACAGTGAAGAGTAGAGGATGGTAATGGTGTTTGGGAAAAAAATGCCTTTGGTTCCTATGATATAATCAGAACTTTATATTCTGTTTTAGTTACTTGAAATCTTGGTTTTGTGATTTCAGGCTGAGTCCAGAAATCTTCCTGAAACGCCCAGTGGTTGAAGGAAATCGCTGGAGGTTGGACTGCATTCTTAAACGAAAAGCAGTATGTACTTTCCCAACAAATGCTAATATAATTTTTAAAATATTCATTGCCTCTGAAATACCTTTTCTTCTTAAAGCATTTTGAAAGGAAACTTTTTATCTTGGAGTTAGACAAAAAGTAGGATAAGTAATGTTTTCCAGTTCATTTGGTTCTATAAATATTTTAGCTTAATTCACTGCATGGATTATATTAGCATCTCTAATTTTTGTTTCTTAATCAGTTATGGGCAGTTAATTTTATGGGCAAAAAAAGTTGTAATAAAATTTCATCAGTGAATAATAAATGATAAAATTAAACATAGCATTTCATTTTATTCATTATTTTGTCATTTAAGCGAAAGACAAAGTCATCTGGAGAATGGTTTCAGTCATATGGGGCCAAGCTGATACAGAAGAGTATCAAAGAGGGGTGGATTGTAACAGTTGGTGGTGTTTTAGTTCCAGTTTTCAGAAAGTTCATGGTAGTAATGTGGAACTGGTTTCTGTGCAGTTGACCCTGTATGTTCTGGGTGAGCATTGAGTGTGCTTTTTTAATTATAAAAAGTAAATAACTGAGCAATGCAGCCTCACCAATGACTACATTTATATTTCTAGTGATTTTTCCTAATGTAATGGGCCTTCAACCAAATTAAATTAGGTTAAATTAGAAATAGATCTGGATTTATTATTTAGCATGTCCAAATTAGGTAGTGCTAAACTTTTTATTTGAAACTATCTAAACCTTTTTAAAATTCTATCATTAAACACACTAGCAGAACTTGCAGATCCTGAATAATCAGGAGTAATAGCATTTTCTATTTCTCACATCCTTCACTCATTTCTTCTTTCCTATTCTCTACATGCTACTACCCCTTTCCCCACTCACTTTCCCCTTCTCTTTCAATGTCTTTGTCCCATGCCTTTACTTTAATATTTCTGGGGATGGCTGTAGATATAGTCAGACCCCACTGCTAATATTGAGGGCAAAAGAAGTTGATAACCTTTATTTCAGACACATGTTCTGCTGAACAGCATCATTTTCACAGATAGTCTAATTTGTTGTATCAATAGAATTCCAGTTACAAAATTGGAAATTCTGATTCTGAAAACATTATTTATATATTCATTAGATAATTCGGTACACAGTGATTAATACTATCTCTTACGGACCAAGTACTACATTAATCACTAAGGATGCCACAGAGAATAGGATTCCAGCCCAGCCCATAGAGAGCTTGCTGAAAGACTCATGTCCTGGACTCAGTCCTAACCTTGCCAAACTTCTTTCTACTTACTGAATGGGCTATAACTTTCTCCATGTTTCTCTCTGTGAAATGGTACCTTTTCCATTTTTCCCTCAAGGTTCCATTTTAGTAAGTTTGTCCAGCCTTGCCTAGCAATCTTCACTCATACTAGTAAATTCTTTCCTTATAGTATTTAGCCAAGAATTCACTGTTTTAGGTTTCAATCAAAATGTACTTATTGAATGTCTACTATGTGTAGGGCATTTGGCTAATCATATGGGGATGTATGTAAATAAAACCCGTTATTCATAAGTGGAAGGAGCTTAAAAGTCTACACAAGTGTCAATTGGGGACAGAGACAGTGCCACAATTCAAAGGCAGGTAGGAGAGCACTGGGAAGGTCTGGTCAGGGAACTCCTCACAGCATGAGGGGTGTAGGGTATTTAGGATGGGCAAACATTTTTGAAAGGGAAGGAATTTCTAGGTGTGATAAATGTTATGAGGAAACAGGAAGATGACAAGGTTGATTACACCTGAGTGCGAGCATAGGCAGGACCGGGGATCGAGCTGGAGCAGCTGGTTGCAGCTGGGATGTGGGGGCTTTGTGAGTCAAGCCAGTGGTTTGATCTTTAGGGCAGACAGTGGCGAAATACTGTGGGGGGGGGGCCTCTGGTGAAGGTCTGCACCTGATCAAAATGGTGCGTTGGGAAGTTGAATCTGGTAGTGAGAACAAGTGGGAAGAACTCAGATTTGGAAAGCTACATTTTGGATCGCTTGAATATGAGTTGACTACAGGTCATATAAGTAATCTTGAGAAAGCTGGTAAATGCACAAGCAGGGCTCAGTAGATATAGGAAGATCTTGCTGGGTCTTCCACCTCTTGTTGGCTGTGTTTGTCTCCTGTTTGCATATCTATCTGGTCTGCCTTTTCTATCACTAGCGTGGCTTCTCTTGGCTTTTATGGTTGTTGAACCCTGGTGAGGTCCTCGATGAACCCCGTGACCAGGTAGACATTACTGCCTGAGTCCTGTGCTTCGTTTTCATTTCATCCACTTCCTGAAGCTTGTCGTTTTTAAGTTGTGGGTAATGATTTTTTAAATTTCCTAAAGAAATAGTAATACTGTTAAAGATTAATTTCTCGGTGGTACATTTAGCGGAATTGCTCTTCCTTAATCTCACTATACCACATTATTACTTTGGTCATAAATTTCTTAACACTCAGATCATTCCAAATTGACATTTAATATGCACATAAGCACTGCATCACATAAATAATTTAGTTTCTGAAAGCCATCCACTAGCTTCGCAAAGTATGAGGTTGAAACATAATATTTATTTTTTGCATTGGTGGGTCCCAGTGGTCCACAAGATTGATTAAAATTAATGTTTTTTTTTTCCTTCTGATTGTGCAGATTTTTTGAAAGGAGTTTAGGAAGAATCTCTGCCTCATAGTCAACATAGAGGCATACATAATGGCTGTTTCTTAAGAAAAAATACAGTATTTTGTTACTCTGATAATAACTATGTTGATTTTCCTATTTCTTTGACCTTCTGATATGTGATGTCATTATTTAAAATAGTAAGCCAATTTTAGAGGCAGATTGTTTACAACTCAAAGAAATCAGCATCCCAGAGTTTTCCACAGTTCTGTACCTATTACACTAGGAGGTGAGGTAAGTTGCATCATAGTTATGGTAACCGTATCCTTGCACCCCAGTTGTGTATATTTCAACCCTGGAGATATGTGATATTTCTTATGAGATTTACACTAAAAGAATCTTCAAGTGCAGTAATTTGGAGACTAACAGAAACGAGTTTTGGTCTTCAGGGGGATTTGTCTTTAGTTTGATTTCTTTCCAGCCTGGACCACAAACCATACACTAGAGTTGCAGTTGGTGACCAGTAAGAGGGAAAGATGTCCAGGTTTGAGAAACAAGACAAATGATCACATGTCTGCACAGAAAACCAAACAGAATCTTATCAAAATGGTGGGCTAGAATGGCTTTCAGGAAGAGGAAAAGGTATCTTGAACCTTTAGGAATGTGCTTTAAACAAAATTGGTATTAAAAAAAAGCAGATGAACTTTTTTTTTTTTTGACAGGGTCTTGCTCTGTCTCCCAGGCAAGAGTTCAGTGGCATCATCGTAGCTCACTGCAACCTTAAACTCCTGGGCTCGAGGGATTCTCCTGCCTCAGCCTCATAAGTAGCTGGGGCTACAGGCGTGTGCCAAACACATGGGGCTAACTTTTCCAGTATTTGTAGAGACAGAGTCTCGCTCTTGCTCAGGCTGGTCTCAAACTCCCGACCCCATGCGATCCTCAGCCTCCCAAAGTGTGAAGATTGCAGGGGTGAGCCACCACACCCTGTGCACATGAGCTTTAGTGCTCTTATTTTAGTGCCTGATTTTAAATGGTGAGGATACTATTTCTTTTTATCTTTTACTTTCAATTTTCCTAATATATCTCACCCTCTGGGGAAGTCCTTGGCAAGCGATAAAATTAGTGATTACACTCCGGGAGAAGGGTGAGTTATCTTCAGGCAATGGACAAAGTTGGCTGCATTTAGAAAATATTTTGACCACACTACTTGGAAGAATCAGAGAAAAACCTGGCTAAGAAATTGTCTCTTTGATTTGCACTATAAAAATTTTTATTTTTCATTATCTTCCCATGTATTTTGTATATCTAAGGCAACTAAAAATTCCTACCATTGATAGTGTTAGGTCTGCTCTACTTGATGAGAAACTAATTAGAAAAGAGGACAGAACTTCATGTTTTGAAACTCTTGTTTCATGAAGTTTATTGTCTGGAGGCTTTGGGTCAGTTGAGTTCAGCAGAGATAAGAAACATAGCATTGCACAGGCAACTCCAGGCCATCATTTTCCTACTTCTCCTATTGATATTTTACTTCCCTTTCTCTAAGATAAAAATAATTTCCCCAGAGACACTAAAAGGCATTAGCAAAACATGGGATGTTTCAAAAGTATATTTTTAAAATTACAGAATTAACATTGGTCCTTTTTTTAAATTTGGCTTTCATTTTGCAGAAATATTTCCCACATTTTATATAAAATTGTGCTATTACAACCTGGCAAATGCCCTCATTCCTAAGGAATGATTTTCCTTTGCCCTTTGTAGTTAGAGTTTACAATACTGTTATAATACCTTGACCAAAAGAAGAGAAATTTATTGTTTCATTATCACAAAAATCTTGTCACTAATTATTTATTGTGGCTATAGGTATAAGTAAATACCTGTCAACCACACAAAGATAAACTTTTTGTATTTAATTGCTTCCATTTTAGTTTGTATTTAAACTAAAAAGACTTAAAAGTCTCTACCCTATTTCCTTTAGAGTTAATTTATTTCAGTGAGAAAAGACAAGGTATAGAGGAATATGTCAAATGTTAATAAGTGGAGAGTAATAATATAATCCATTAGTGTTAACATCGCTATTATTTCAAAAATCCATTAGTTATGCAGGTGAATGGAAAACTGTAGGATTCAGGCTAAGGTCCTAATTTGCAACTACTGCCCTCCATGAGTAACAATGTCTTAAGCCTAAGAAGCAGAATTTCATCCATTTAAAACAACTGAATCATGATGAAAGATGTCAGGTGTAACGTTCTATAATTTAGGTTGAAATTTTAGGTTTTACATTTTATATCATATCTTTTAATGGGAGGCTGTTTTTTTGTAACTATTATGCCATGCTGAATCCTAAAATATTCAGATAGCAAAATAGATCTGAACCATAGAGGCAAAAACTAAAAGAATCTTCTATAATAGTTTTCCTTTAGAGCCCTCCATCAGTGGTTCATTTTAGAGTACTCACTGGCCAGACCATTAAAATTAATCGTTTCACTCCTCACTTACAATTTCACTTTCTTATTTCTTTACTCAAAGCTGTACTTACATACTTGATTGCAATACTAGTGGCATAATTATCATAAGTAATACATTTCAAAGGCCAGCTGTTAACCAGAGAAAGAGAATGACATATAAATTATTTTTGATCCTATATTATTCAGAGCAAGAATGGGTTTTCTCCAACCACTCAAATCCCCTGAATGCACACCAGAATGTAAATCCTGTGTGTCCCTCTAAAAATGTATACATTTTTCAGATATTACTAACACCAAGAAAGATAGTGTTAGTGTTTTGAAGAGATGTGTTATTATAAGGATTTTAAAAGCCAAAACACGCTTATTAGTATTAGCAGAACAGTATCGGGGAATTGTACAGATGTGTTTGGTTTGCTCCAAGATCTTATATTCTGTGATCTATTCTAAACCCTAAAAATATTAACTTCTATGTTATTTCACACCGTATAGCACTGCAAAATTTTTCAGTTTAAACCCATAAGACTTCTTAAATTTTGATTCAGATTTCCATTATGAACAATGAGTAGTACCATAGATTATTAGTTTAAACTGTAACTAAAATACTCTTTGTCATTTTAGTTTATTGGATACTCTTGCATCTGAGATATCTAGAAACTATTATGGAAAATTTCTTGCCTTTAATCCCTGGAATATTAAATGTCTAGGTGTAATTTAGATACATAATCCAGTGTGTATGCTATACGTTTCAGAATGCTTTCAGAGCTGCTGGGTAAAATGAATGCAAATTAAAATGGTTCAAGCTGCACAGAAATACTGAGGATTCAAACTAAAAAGTAAAAGGCAATCCACAGGGTGGGGATAAATAAGACAGTTTCCTAGAGGAAATACGCTCTGAACTGTATGTTGGTATGTGGGGGGGATCCATATGAGTGAGCAGGGAGAAGGGGAGGAGCATTCTGGTGTGGGACAGTTTAGGGAAGGCTGAGAGCCTGTCCCCAACCAGAGCTAGTGTGGAAAATACTAGTGCTTTTCTATACTACCAGCTACTGATGAATATTAATGATGAATATTAATGTCTTTTTTGTATCGCATGTGAGAGTCTACCAGGTACTTTTGATTTAATTTGACCCCATTAAATGGGTCACAATGGCCTTGTCTATTTTCTTTTAAGTCCAACGTCTAAGGATGGATCAATGTTAATTTGTGTGTCCATTTTATACTGCTAAAACTCAGGGATTTTGGAATATTAGACAAGCTTACTTTTGAAATGGTCCTTTCACTAGTGAAACAGGCGTTAATGATCTCATTTTGGGTTAAGAGGACGAACCAGCACATTCATCTTTGAAAATTAAGAAATGTTTTTTTCCACTTAAATAATTTTTTTCGATAAAGAAAAATTCTATGAATAATAAATACTCCCTGAAACATTTAAGGGACATTTAGCATAATTTACTGCATCAGAGTTTCTTATCACTGTTATTTCAACTAGTTGAAGTATAATGTGAGTAAACACACAAAAAACTCTAATCATGTAACATGAATCTGAAAACTTTCCCCAGTGACAAGTGCTAGGGAATGTTAAAAGATGTAAGACTGTCAGACACTTTTAGCAGCTGAGATTACAATTTCAACATTCTGGATCTATAATTAGTCAAATATTGACACTCTTTCTTGGTATGACAAGTTCTAAGAATGAAAGAGAGGTCAATTTGTATTTTTGATATTTGAGTTTCAGTGCCCGCTTATGCGTCCCCTCCTTGTATGGCCTTTTTTATTAAATACTTTATTATACTTGTTTATAAAAGAAAGTTAGAAAGTACAGTGCAGAGAAGGGAAAAAGAAAATGAAAATCATAGCTTCCTTCCAGAGATACTCATTCCTCCATGTGCTTTCCTCGTGACAGCAACAAGGGGTGAGGATCTTCATCATGCTCTACAAAGAGGTGGAACTTGCTCTTGGAATCAACAGTGAATACAGCAAGAGAACCTTAATGCGTCTACACCCCAACATAAAGGTACTCGGGTTAATCTTGGTGACCAGTGTTTTTTCTTTATTCTACAGGATTTTTTCAGATACGTTTTGCTCTGACAGTGGTAATCTACAGAATTCCCTAATGTGTGTTTGAGTAAATAGCAGAGTCCTCAGAAATAAAACAAAATATACTTTCTTATACTCCTTACATTGATGGGAGTCACATTTTTTCCTCTGACCCTGATAATTGAAAGTGACAGTTTAGCCAAGAATATAATTTTTGCAATTGTTTTAATATTTAAGAGCCCTATCAAGTTCTCACATTCTTCATTAGGATTATCCTGGAACCTCTTAGATGTAATCTCCCTATGATATCCCTCATCACTGATAGCAGCAAAGAGATCTTCTCTAGGATTTAAAATGCTTTATTATTTTGTTTTTAGAAATGAATAGAACCTAGTGTAAAATATTAATAAAGTAAATAAACATGATAAGCAATTTTTAAAAGCTTTGATATTTTATCAAAGACCTAAAACTTATCAATAGATATCACCCAGTCATTGAGATAGAATTCATTTATTAATGAATAAATAAATCTCTAGCAAACTTAAAATATATAACAATTGTGTATTTCACTAGATTAAATAAAATGAAAGTGTTTTTCCTCCAGAGAATGAGTTATTGAGTTGTGATAATTTCTTTTTTTTTCTTTTTTTTTTTGAGACAGAGTCTCACTCTGTTGCCCGGGCTAGATTGCCATGGCATCAGACAGCAACCTCCTTCTGCCTCAGCCTCCCAAGTAGCTGGGACTACAGGCATGCGCCACCATGCCCGGCTCATTTTTTCTATATATATTTAGTTGACCAATCAATTTCTTTCTATTATTAGTAGAGACGGGGTCTCACTCTTGCTCAGGCTGGTTTCGAACTCCTGACCTTGAGCGATCTGCCCGCCTCGGCCTCCCAGAGTGCTAGGATTACAGGCATGAGCCACCGCGCCCGGCCAGTTGTGTAATTTCTAAACATTATTCATTCACCAAATTTCTATCAAGCACCTACTAAGGATGGAATTTTGTGACACCCACAACCGAAAGGAGTGAGGATGAAGCTGTTAAAGGAGCACAGTTTTTGTATGTTATTGACATTAAGCTAACATAAATTTGAATTGGAGTGTCACAACTTTAGGATGTTAAATGGAATCCCCATGGTATCCACAAAGAAAATAGCTATAGAATATACACAAAAGGAAATGGGAAAGGAATTTAAATGTTTCACTACAAAAAACTCAACTAAACACGAAAGAGACAGTAGTGCAGGAAATTGGAGAGCAAAAAAGCTATAAAGCTTATAGAAAACAAATAGCAAAATGATAGAAATAAGTCCCTTCCTATCAACAATTACTTTAAATGTAAATGGAATGAACTCTCTAAGCAAAACATGGAGATTGGTAGAATGAATTTATAAAAACATGATCCCACTATGTGGTATCTACAAGAGACTCACTGTAGATGCAGACACACAAATAGGTTGGAAATGAAAGATGGGAAGGACATGCCATACAAATAGTAACCAAAAGAGAATAGGGGTGCCTGAACTAATATCAAAGTAGATTTTAAGTCAAAAAAAGATTGCAAGAGACAAAGGAGGACATTATATATTAATAAAAGGTTATATATAGTAAAAAGATATAAAATGACAAACATTTATGTACCTAATAAGAGACCACCAAAATATATGAAGCAGAAACTGACAGAATTGAAGGGATAAAAAGTCAGTTCTACAACAGCAATTGGAGACTCCAACACCCCACTCTCAATAATGGGCAGAACAACCAGACAGAAGATAAGTAAGGAAATAGAGAATTTGAACAGCAGAGTAAACAAACTAGATCCAATGGCTATACATAGGACGCCCTACCCAGAGATAACAGAATACACATTCTTCCCAAGTGCACATGGGCCGTTTCCCAGGAAAGATCATCTGTTAGGCCATAAAATAAGTTCCAATAGATTTTAAAAGGTAGATATCATACAACATCTGTTTGACCACAACAGGATGAAGTTAAAAATCAATAACAGAAAAAAAACTAGAAAATTCACAAATTTGTGGAAATTAAATAACACACTGTTAAACAATGGATCCAAGAGAAATCATAAGGGAAATAGAAAATACTTAGAGACAAACAAAAATGAAATAACATACCAAAACTTAGCACACAGCAAAAGCAGTGCAAAGGGGGACATTTATAGGTATAAATAACTTTCCAACTTAAGGAACTAGAAAAAGAAGAACAGACTAAACCCAAAACTAGCACAAGGAAGGAAATCAAGGTTAGAGCAGAGGTAAACAAAATGGAGAAACAGAAAATCAATAAAACCAAAAGTTGCTTCTTTGAAAAGATCAACAATTGACAAACCTTTAGCTAGATGGACTAAGAAAACAAAATATTCAAGTTACTAAAATCAGGAATGAAAGTGGGGATAATTACTGCCAATTCTACAGAAATAAAAGGATCCTAAGAGATTACTATAAACAATTGTACATGAACAAATTGGATAACCTAGATGAAATATTCAAATACCTAAAAACATGAAACCTACCAAGACTAAACCATGAAGAAATAGAAAATCTAAATAGACTTACAACTAGTAAGGAGATTGATAAGTAATCAAAAATCTTCCATAAAAGAAAAATCTAGTACCTGATGGCTTCACCAATTAATTCTACTGATCATTTAAAAGAAAACTAACACCAATGCTTCTCAAACTTTAAAAACTGAAGAGGAGGAAAGACTCTCTTAACTCATTATGTCTATTCTTAAAAATAGTTAAGGTAGTAAATTTATATTATGTGTGTTCTACCACAATTTTTAAAAAGTGTTATTTTTTAAAAAGAGCAGTTGCCAAAGTTTTTGTAATTGTTCTACTTAAAGGCATGTGATAGAATAGGTCAGACTAGGGTCATTTAGAGAATTCTGTTTAAATGCAGGAGGTTACTAGCTTCTCAAGGTACCTTATAAATAGAGAGTTGCCAAAATATCTATATGCATATATTTGTATGCTTAGTATTTCAACCCAATGGCTGCCCCAAAATATCAATATAATTTATTAAAAATTTCTTACAGGTGAATTTTGGTTAAATATTTTATAGTTTTTTTTTTTTAATACCAAATATAATCCTTATAGGAGGAAGAGGGAACCAGCTATGATTGAGCTGACTTGTATCTAATGTGTAGCTACACTTCAAGCTAAGTGGCAGCCACCCCCCAAATATGGTGTCTGGGCAGGGGTCTTTCAAAGTAAACAGAGTCTTCCTGTGCTAGATACTGAATATAAAATTAGAAGTTTGGGGGATTTTTTTTGGTGTATACATTGCACATTTTGGTGTTTGAATTGTAGAAAATGCATTCAGGCCTGTTTTATTATGAGAGGAAAGGCCTTTTAAAAGCATATTACAGTGGGGTTTTTCCTTCTCAAGGTGATGAGGCACCCAGATCATGTGTCGTCCAGCGTCTATCTGTGGGCTCATCATGAGAAGCTTGTCATCATCGACCAATCGGTGGCCTTTGTGGGAGGGATTGACCTGGCATATGGAAGGTGGGATGACAATGAGCACAGACTCACAGACGTGGGCAGCGTAAAACGAGTCACTTCAGGACCATCTCTGGGTTCCCTCCCAGTAAGTAAACTTCACCTCTATGGGACTGCATAAAAGGAACAAAATTTGTGTAAGTATGTATTAATAGCATGACTGGCTGATTAATTGAATAAGCGGTAGCATCTTCCTGGAGGGGTAAAGAACATTGAGTCAAAGGTGAGACAGACCTAATGTCAAATACCAGCCTCACCACCTAGCTAGCTGTAGGTCAGCATCACTTAGTCTGTTTCTTCTCTTGTAAGAAGAGAAAACGAATTCAACAGGATGTTTGGTATCTCACACTCAGCTGCATCGTTTTCCATTTAAATTAAAGATTTTTCTATTTGGAAAAAATTTCATAAACAAAAATGTGTAGCAATCAAAATTTAGGTTAAATAACAGTAAAAAGCCTTATTAAAAGTAGCTGCCAGGGTTTTGGGAGACTTTCGACTTAAAGACATGAAAAAATGGCATAGGTCAGTGTGGGGTCATTTAGAGGGAATTCTATTAAGCAAAAAGTGAATAACTTTTCAAAGTACCTTTTAAATCAAGAGCTTGCCAAAATATCTATATGTATATATCATTCTGCTTGCTGCCAAAATATGAATACACTTATTAAACATTATAACGGTCCATTTTATTTACTGCTGGACATGTTGGTGACTTTCCTGGGAAAACAGCAATTTATTACTAGCTAGGTAATAGGGAAAATGATCAACAGAAGAAACATTGTTCACTTGATGTTTATCAGAGGAAGATGTTCAGGAGCTCAATAATGACTATAACTCATATAATTGTATTTGAAATAAAAAGGTCGGTTAATTGGAATAAAATTTTAATAATTTGGCCTACTGAAAGGACCACAGTGCAACTCCTGGTATTCCTTTGGTAGTGCTTAAATAGCTCACAAGAATTCACCGCTTTCCCATAGCTGGCCTCAGACAGTATTGCATGTCTATTACAGAGTCTCCATCATTGTAAACTTTACAATGATTCAGCTCTACTTGAATTACAGAACCACATTGCAGCGTACCTTATGCAGTGTCCTTTTGTAAAAAAAAATAATAATTTTCTCAGGCTGCAACAACACAGTCTACAGAATCCTTACACTGCAAAGATAAAAACGAACCTGATAAAAATCTGCCCATCCTGAACAGTGTTGATGATATGGATTCAAAACTGAAAGGAATTGGAAAGCCAAGGAGGTTCTCCAAATTTAGCCTCTACAGGCAGCTCTACAAGCACCACCTGCACAACGCAGACAGCATCAGCAGCATTGAAAGCACCTCCAGTAAGTCATGGTCTTTGCCAGAATTTATCTCAACTACATTATGTTCCTCCATAGCCAGACACTATATACCTGGTTTTAAAATCTCTTTTTCTATAATGGAGTAGAGTGAGCAATGTTGAAAGGTCGCTGTATCATCCTATTCAATATCGTGCCATTTCTGGCTTTGTTTGCCTTGTTTTAGAACAGATTTATTGTTTTGTTCACACAAAATAGTCATAACAAGTACAATTCATGCTTCTGATGGTAGCAGAATGACTAAGAGTTTCTAAAATATGCCAAGCTGTAAAGGAAAAAGAAAGGTATTAGATGTACTTTATAAACTTTTCTTAGAAGAAATTTCATTTCTCTTCCCATCTAGAAATACATCAAGCTCATATCATCAAACATAAGATTTTTTACATCTTATAAATTTACCAGTCTTTTAAAATCTGTCGTAAATCCCTGCAGCTTTCTTTTGCACAGAATCTTATGACTGATTTCATAGCCCTGCCTGGTTGTAAAAATGATCAAGCTTGCTTTTCAGTTTAGAAAACTTGATATATATATGTATATATGTATATATTTCTTGGTAAAAAGTAGAACTTCTCAATTTCTCCAGGTTATTTTAATCACTATAGAAGTCATCAGAATTTAATCCATGGTTTAAAACCCCACTTCAAACTCTTTCGCCCTTCCAGTGAGTCTGAGCAGGGGCTCACTAGACCCAGCGTTGGTAAGTGCTGTGAGAGGTGGCAGAACCTCCTTAGGCTTGAGCTTTTGTTGCATTGTCTGCTGCATGGGCATAGTGAGTGTGTTTACAGATTGGCTTTGTGTTTGCACAGTTGTCATGCCTCGTACATTATTGAGAGCCTACTCTGTGCAAAGTATTGGGTAGTACACAGGATCCTTACTTCCTAAGAACCCACACTCCAGCAGTGAAGATAAAACATACCCAGTAACTGAACAGTGCATGGCACATGCAATTCAGTAGTGTTGTGCAAGTCCTGCAGAAGGTGGGAGGACTTCCTCTGAGATGATCCAGAAAGACTTTTTCAGGAAGGTTATTAAGTCTGGAAGTAATTTGATTGGGGTAGGTGAGGATAGAAAAATATTGCTGGTGAAGGAGATGAGTCGAGCAAAGGGGCTGGGTTGGGAAGGCACCAACTGCTTTTACATATGAGAAATACATATTAGAAAATACATCATCCAGCTAAGACAGTTTTTGATGTAAGACTAGGAAGATATGTTATACAATAGTCACATTGAGGAGTTGGACCTTTATTTGGTTAAAAATCTGGAAGGCCTTTCAATGGTGGTGTCCTGCATGCTCTGTGAATTTTCAGAAATTATAATCTGATAAGCCTTTTGTAAGAAGAACCAGATACTCAGGTAGTGAATTAATCAGAGCCCAAATTGTGGTGGCGGGAATGAAGAAGGATTTGGCAACTGATCAGATACAAGAATACGTAATCATCATCATAAACAACTATAGTAAAATTATAAGGTAACTTTTACCATGTGCAATGATAAAAGATAACTTTTATCATTGCCTGAGTACTTGCAGTGCCTGATAGTAATATTATCTCCTTTTTACACATGAGGAAACTCAGGGTTAGAGATAATGAGTAACTTGCCCAATGACATTCCAACTCTTCAGTCTCCCAGTACTCATGACTCAGATCTGTGATTTAGGAGAAATACGGATTACCGTATCATGACCTTCCTATAGAATTCTGAAAAGAAAAAAATTTTTGATGATGGCTGAGTGATTTTTGAATTAAAATATATATTACAAAAATCTTCTATGGTTACTAACCACATGTTTAGTGCAGTTTTTCTACTTAGAAACCTACAGTGACCTTGTATGCACACTCTGCACTGATTTCTGTATAACTCCAAGAAGGTTTATTAGGAGCCCAGTTCCACATGGTCTTTTGCAGTCAAGTGAAACGGACGCTGCAGAGAGGCTAACCCTGTTCACAGTAACAGGAATTCTGTAGGAAGAGGGAGAATTTCGGATCGTCATTACTTTGATACTATCTATTCTTAAAAGGTTGAATTTTACTCCTCTTATATTAAGCAACTGTTTGCTGATCTTTTCCTTTTAAGCAATTTAAATAGATAAATGAGGGAAAATTATTTTTGCAATTTAGTTGAGACAGGTTTTTCAAATTTGAATATCTAATCATAAGGGATAAGGAATAGTAAGTTAAGCCATTTCTAAACTTTGCTCTCAGGGATGCAATGTATGGGATGTATAAGACTCATTTTGTGCTGTCAGAAATCTTATTATCTAACAGGTGAACATGAGTTTTAAATATTTTACAAACCTAGTACCTTAGTAATTGATCAAGGGAAGATACTGTTGCTGCCAAGAGTCATCAGTGAAGCCTCTCCACAGATATAATACAGGTCCATAAAACCTTATCCACGATTCCAGTACCCAAAAAGTTTTGAAAACCAAAAAGTTTTTTTAATATGACTCATTGAGGACCTGTATTGGAACTGGCCTTGGACTTAAGTAGAAATTCAGTAGGTAGAGACTAAGAAGGGAGAAAAACAGACATTTCAGGCGGACATTATATCTTAAGGCACAGACAGAGGAAATGCCAAAAGTATTTATTTCAGCACCTCAGACCTGAGTGTGGAATGTGGTGAGTACACAGAGGCCTACAATCTCTTATACAAAATACTTGCAATCAGATACACTTCGGAAACCAGAAGGTTCTGGATTTTAGAAAGGTAATACAAGACCTAAACCCCATATTATGTTATACTCCCAGCAGGGTCCAGGAAACACCTGGAATGTAAGCAAACCATTTATGTTTGTGCAACACCAAGTGAGATCAATAAAGATAATCAATAATCTCTTGTTAGTTCACGTCAAGTTTTGCTAACACCTGAGCTATGAAAAAACATTTGGATTTTCAGAGCTTTTGGAGTTCTGGAATTGTGTTTGTTAAGGATTAGTTAATTGTGTAGATTGAGCTGGTAGGGTATATCCATACCAAATTATGCAGGGCTTTGAAAATCAGACTGAGGTATTGCACCTCATCCACTAAATGTTGGAGAATCCTCCGGGAGTTGGGATTTAAAGGTGAGGTTTTACAAAGGTTGCACTAGAGACCCAGAGAGTCTGACCAGCTTGTGCCAGTGGGCCCAAGAATGAAGGGAATGGGAGAAACTTTCTCTACAAGAAGAATCAGCAGAACTTCAGTATGATTTGGGTCGTGGTGCTGGGGTGGTGGGTGGAGAAGTCAGTGCAGAAGGGTGGGGCTGAAGGTGATGCAGAGGTTTGAGCTTGGGTGACTGAGTGGAAAGAAGAAATCTGAAGAAGGGACTCGATTTTGTGGGGATAATAATGATTTTTGCATTAGATGTAATATTAAAATCCTGGTGGGACAGCTGGGTAAACAATGTCAAGTGAGGCACTGGATGTGACTATAGATCTGGAGCCCCAAACAAGCCAGGCCTAGAAGTGTACATTTAAGGATTGTGTTAGGGTGTGAAATGGTTTATTAACAAGGCCACCTTTCAAATGATAAAGAGAAAGTCAGGTGAAAGAGGAAACCTTGTTAGTGAGCAGGGGCTAGGAAGGAAGAACAAGAAGGGTAGGCTGGAGAAATCGTTAGAAGAATGAAACCTTGGAAGCCAAGAGAGGAGAAAAGGAGGAGAACATGGTAAGGCTGGAAGACATCAGGCAAGGAGTGGGAGGGGACCCTTGTCATAAACTTTAGCAGCCAGAATCTGGGCCCCTGAAAGAGGAGGATGCAGAAAATTGGCATAACAAATCTGTGTGAAAAGACAAGGCAGATGCAATCGTGAAATCATCTGGGAGCCAGATTCAGCCTAAGGAGAGACCCTTGGATCCCAGTTGCAGAGGCCAGAAGTCCTCTGGACCTGCTCACAGGTGCTCATGCAGTACTGAGCAGTCATCGCAGGAGCTAGTATTTGACTCTGTTGCCTTAATAGTTAATTCGTTCTGAAGAGGACCCTGATTTATTTGGAAGAGTTGTTACGGCATGGCTAAAAACAAAAACAAATTCGAATTATGAGCAGGTTGAATTTAATTAGTACCAAGATAATTTTCTGACACTAAGAATTTGCTTTGTTCTCTTTTCCTTCTCATAAGCAGTCGTTAGGTGAAAGTTAATTTTTAAACAAGTGTAGGTGTGTCTATGTAAAGCCTTAGTTTAGAGTTTCTCAATTGATGAAAACAAATTTTATATATATGTTTTTTCTTAATTTGGAATTTGACCCATTATTTATCTCCTTTTTTGGTTCTTTCCCTCCCTCCTTTCTTTTTCTTTTAACAAACTGCCACGCTTACTATAAAGAGGCTACAGGTGAACAAACAGACCTATCTGTACTTTGGTCTTTCAATGTTACACAGCAGGAAAATAAATCACTGGGAGAGGTCAACAGAAGTGTATTTTTAGCATTATTTAATTTTGCTAATCTTTGGCACTTTGAACCATTTTTCTTTTACAGAAAATGTCAATAACCATTGAAAGGCTGGTTATTCAGTTTGAGGTAGAATATTAGCGTCACATGTGATAGTTGCATAAAAACATTTGTTCTGCAAATGTTTATTGATTGACTTGATGCCAGGAGCTACAGCAGGCAGTGAGGAGATACAGTCCCCACTCCTGGAGATTTTATAGACTAATGGGGGTGGGAGAGCATCCTTACACAATTGCATCCCAGAGTCAGAGGCGTTGGGGTGCGCAGTTGCTAATGGTATGACAGCAGTGCTAGTGACTGCCTGTCCCTACAGGGATTGGGAAGTCTCTCTAGGGCAGGTGGTAGCTGATGTGTCTCTTGGCAGATCATTAGGAGATCAGGCCAAGAGGGAGGAAGAGCATTCCAGGCAAAAGGAATAATGTGCCAACTGCACGGAGACATGACGGAGCAGGCCTGTCAAAATACAGTGAAAATGTACAACGCATGGGGCCTGGGGTTGGGTGGGGAAAAACAAAACCCAGAAAGATGTATTGGTGCCAGTTTGAGAGGTGCCTTCTGTGCATGCTAAGCCCCTAGGACTTGAACCTCCTGTAGGCAGTAGGTGATCCTACAAGGCTTTTAAGTAATGAGTTTGCATTTTACAAAGACAGTTCTGGCACAGTGTTGTGGGGAGGGGGGATCAACGCAGTCCTCTCACGGGCTACTGCAAGCAATACCATTCATGCATTCAATTAATGTTTTTGCATCCAAAGTCTATTTGTTAAGCGCCTCTTTTGTGCCAAGTGCTGCCTTTGTGATTTGTAGTTCTGCTAGTCTTCCCACTTCATTGTTTTTATGGTCAATGTATTCCCTAAACTTAAAAATTATTTTATTCAAAGTATTTACCCTTAAGTAAAATGGTCTCTGCAAGTTCTTTGTGAAATGCTACAGTAGATTGCTGCTTTTGCACCTGTATCATAAGCTTCTGCCTGTTGTTATAATTTTTATGAATGCCATTTACAATGAGGGGAATATAGAATGTTTGAGCCCCAAAGATCTTAGCTGTTATCTAGGCCAAATTCTTCCTTTTACACATAAGGAATTTCTGACCCAGAAAGTTGAAGCTCAGTGTCACTTAGCTAGTTAATTCCAGGGCTGGAACAGGGGCTGTCTATAAATTTGAGGTTCTTGCTTTATAAGATGTAAAAGACAAGGGTTATGACAGCATTGCCTGTGCATCGTGCTGGCTGAGGAAAGAGAAGTGGCATGACATCTTTCTTGCCTCTGCGTCTCAGGTTTCTCCACCCTCACCCGGCTTTACTGCTCTCTCACAGACCTGCATCATGAGTCCTTTATTCACAGTTAACCCTGTGACTGGTTCTCCCAGTGATCTGGTAGGTGGTGAGAATAAGCTGCTCAACTGCCTGAGAAGGTTAAATTTCATTGTCTAATGAGAAACCTTGTTATAGCCCCAGCCACCCACTAAAAATAAACTTGTGAGAGTTATAAAACCTTATTAGCCCATAACCTCTATTAGAATGGACAGATGCTGCCTTAGTTATGAGTCTTAAGAAGTTAAGAAGTTTTTAGATGTTTAATAAACAAGTGTTGAGCCTTGCTCTCTGGGGCCCACCTGAACCACAGTCTCTGAGGGGTCTTGCTGCATTCACAGACACCAGCTCCATCCGCAGTTTACAGACAGGAGTGGGAGAGCTACATGGGGAAACCAGATTCTGGCATGGAAAGGACTACTGCAATTTTGTCTTCAAAGACTGGGTTCAACTTGATAAGCCTTTTGCTGGTGAGTATGCTGGTGGTGGAGTACTGGTTGTATTTTATCTTTTTCTTTTGAGCATCTCAATAAGTATGCATGTATATTATCTAAATGCATTTTGTTTTACTTTTGAAAATTTTGTAAGACTTTGGAGAAGTGATTTAGTCATTAGTCATAAACTTAAGGACTTTTCCTTGTAGTTACAATAAGAAAAGAACACAAAATAGAGCTGACCTGTCTGAAACCTCCAGGTTTCCTGTAGGCGTATTTTGGGGGTAATCGTCTATAATTCTGCAAGACATGGTGGCCTTCCTTTGATCATCTTATTTTCTGCTCATCATCTCCATTCTTGAGCATTAGAAGGGCATATTTCCAGATTATTACTGTGCTTAATATGTGTAAGAGAAGATAGAGATTGCACTGCCTGCCACTGTTTCAACAGGATAAGAAATACATACATATATTACATCAAGCACACTGCCTTAGATAATTTGTACCAACTCACACCTTGCTTTGTCTAGTGATTATCTAATACTAAGTGACATGGAAATATATTTGGGGGTGGTACCATATAAATGTTGCTCTACCCAAGCTAAGAGATATACACATACTAGGCATTAACATGTTTCCTTTTATGTATCATAGTTGGAGCCAGAGGGCTTCTGTCCCCAGCACAGGAGTTAATGGCTGACCCTTGCCTGGTACACCTGGGCAGATTTCATTGACAGGTACTCCACTCCCCGGATGCCTTGGCATGATATTGCCTCTGCGGTCCACGGGAAGGCGGCGCGTGACGTGGCACGCCACTTCATCCAGCGCTGGAACTTCACAAAGGTACTTGGATGTTGTTATGATTCAGTCCACGTGAAGAGAGGCAGGTCTAGCCACAGAAGTCTAAAGGGGTGGAAGAAAGGGCTGCTGTGCCCACAGCTATGCCACCATCTACTGTTGTGGGCATCACTGTCAGGGTGGCTGGGCCTCGAAACAAAAAGGACACATTCCTGAACTTTCACATCACAGACAATTCAGAGTACAGAGGGATAGATATCAGGGCCTATCGTTTTAATCCTTTTAACATCTTGGACTCTTAGTGTTGATTAAACATTTAGTGGCCTGGGCTGTGTAGTCATGTGGAGGGCTATTATAGGGAGCCTGGTTTAGAGGAGAAGGCTCAAGCCTTAAAGTCCCTGCCAATCGTGGAATTGCTTTGGGTTTTTATTGGTCCAGGATTCTGAGAATTGGTTCTGAGCAAAGCAAACGGTAAAGGAAGATGGAGCCCTTTTTCTTTTCTCCAGATTGTGTCCTCATCACTAGTCAGAATTTAACCTAACTTAACTACCATTCCTAGTTGAGTAAATGTCATCCGGGCATTGTTAAGGCTCCACTTTATTTATTTGCAATGCCTATGACTATGAGGCGTTTTCCCCTTGATAATTTGAAAAATGGTTTAGTTTTATCAACAATTTAGACTCTCACTTTATTTTTCATTCTCATAAACAGTATAAAGATTCAGCAGAAGCTCTAATGGAAATATTTTTAAGAAAAATTTAGGGGAGATGGATGAATAAAAGGGATGTTACTTTAACCTACTATACTGGCAAAGATAAAAAACTTCTATATTTACAGCTGGGTTTGGGGATTTTTGTGATCTTTTGTTCTGCTCCTGGGAAGATAAATTGGTATAACACCAGTAAGATTTTTAAAAGTATGCAACCTTTGATCCAGAAAAACATTTCCAGGTATTCAAGCTAAAGAAGTAATCCAATAAGGTAACTTATTTTTATATTGTTGCTAATAATTCAGGTGAAATTAGAAATAACTGAAGTGTTCATTAATAGGAATTTATTAAATAAATGATTCTTTTATACCATTTTACTATGAAGTTATTAAAAACAATGATGTAGTGCTATAATGATGTGGCAGGATATCTACAATATAGCAAAAATTAGTTTATAAAACAATAATCCCATATTTGCAATTATATGCCTCCATAACTATAGATTATCTTTAATCCTTTTTTACTAATGTAGAATAATACACACTTGCTACAAAGGTAAAAGAAGGAAATATGGAAAACAGAAAACAAATATAAATAATCTATAGCCCTTCACTTAGAAATATCCACTGTTAACAATTTTCTTATTCTTTTTCAAATGAACCAAATTTCTTTTTTTCTTTTTTTTTTTTTTGATACAGAGTCTCATTCTATCACCCCAGCTAGAATGTGGTGGCATCATCATAGCTCACTACCACCTCAAATTCCTGACCTCAAATCATCTTCCTGCTTCAGCCTTCTGGAGTGCTGGGATTACAGCCATGAGCCATGGTGCCCGGCCCCTAATTTCTCTTATAGTCACAAAATAGGGAAGAATGGATCTCTTTTCTCATTTGAATTTTTTTTAAGGCAGTAAAGTACAGTAGTGAGTAGGGGGTAAGTGGTAGAACAAGGAGTTCAATCTGTAACTGACTGTGAACAATCAAGTGAGATAATTCACTATTTTCGGACCAGCCTCATTTGAATTTTTTATCTCTTTTTCTTTATTTTAGATTATGAAATCAAAATATCGGTCTCTTTCTTATCCTTTTCTGCTTCCAAAGTCTCAAACAACAGCCCATGACTTGAGATATCAGGTGCCTGGATCTGTCCACACTAACGTACAGGTAAGTCTGGCTTTTCTTTTTGACAAAGTGCCACTGGGTACAATTACTCTTATTGGACTAAGTGCCTATTACATTGGCTCTAGGTTTTTCAATGACATCTTTTCCAAAGCAAATCTGGATGGACCTTTTAGAATTCAGTGTTATATTTCTTATGTTAATTGGATTCAATTCACTCTCTTTAAAAAAACCCTTTTGTAAATATAATAAATTCACATCCTCAGAAAAGGCCATGGTCAAGGAAAGGCTATTCCTCTAATTCCTTCTGAAGTGACCCTGGCAACATGATACACAGTAAACTTGGGCCTAATACTGCTTAAGCACCAGGAATGTGGCTGAACCTTAGCAGCTAGGAAGCTTGTTATAGTTCAATCTAATTTTAGTTCCTAATTAACCAAATGCCTTTTAGAGGCTCTTCTAATGGAATAAGGAATTTACTTAATAGAGTCACAAAATTTTACCACATCCAGTTTAACCATCTCAAACCACCAAAAAGAACAATCAAACCCAGTGGGACTCTGAGGCTTATCCAGGTAGTTGTCAATAGAGTCAAAACTTGAAATTCTAGTCTAGTCTAGTGTTACCCAATCTGCTCCCTTTACCAGCTATAGTTCAAATATCTTGAGATCATGTGGGGACAGACTAGGATAGGTGAACTTTGGCATTGCCTTTTGTTCAGAGTCATCACTCTTAGCCTCAGAAGCATTGTGTAAATGAAGATCCAGCAGCCTACTACTGCTGCACATCACCAGTACGGACTTATGTAACGCAGACACGGACCTCAGTGAATGTAATTATATAAATGAAGTGTTTACATCAGTTACTTTGCACGACATGCGAGTAGAGGTGTGCATATGTAAGAAATACAGACATTCCAGACCATAGATCAAATAATAGAACATTAAAAAAAAGAGTGATAAACCAAGCGAAGTACCCGTAGCAAATATTTAGTCATCCCAGACTAAGAAGAAAACTAATTTAAACTTGGAGGCACAGATAGCTATGATTTATGTGTAAGTTGATGAATATTTTATGAACTTGTTTAATTTTATTCTACATGGAGGAGGAAAAATTACCCATGCTAGAAGACAAAATAAGAATCTTGGTATTAGGAAAATATTAATAAGAGAATTTAAGATTTGAATTTGCATTAAAATTGATGTGGTAGTCAAGTTATCGAAGTTAGCTGATGTTAATTAAGTATCTGTTGAAAACATATTGCGGGGAATTGTGTATTTGTGTGATAGATGAAAGATGTTTTAGCCTGGTGCTGCACAGGCGTACATTTTCCACTCCACTGCTGGTAGAGCCAGGACTTCCATATTCTCATCCTGCTTCCCTGGTAAGGCAGACAGACACGCTATAAAATGCTTCTCGTCATTCATCTTCGTGTCACTGGCTGTCATGTCAGAGACGGGACTAGATCAGAAGATCTCTTTTGATAAACTCGTATGTTCATCCCTGATATGTTCAGGTGGCCTGGACTCAGAAATCTACAAAGCCAATTTATTTAAAAGAACATTTACCAAGACTCGCTCACTCATTCATTCATCCAGCCAATACATTTATTAAGTGCCATCTGTTTGCACAGTGAAGTCATCAAAGCACATTTGGGTGCTGAGAGGGCAGGCAGAAAAGGAGTTCTGTGCCTCTGGAAACTTGGTTAGCTGGGGAGAGAAAGCTGGGATGCTGAATAGTTCAGTTACTAGGGCCAGGTGTAGTCTCTGACTCAATGCCAGTTTGAAGGTATGGACCTCCATGCTGTGAGAGTTTGGCAAACCAGAGGGACAGATCTGGGTGTACACTCTAAGGAATAATCCCACCTGCCCAGAAGACAGGAGGATCGCCTGCAGCAAACCATGTGCTCTGGGAGAGGTGCTCCATGACATTAGATGGCAGAAGGCCAAATGGGTGTGCCCGGAGTGCTAGCCAGGTGAATTTGGGCCTAGGCTTGGTCTGTTTTATGAAGACTAACCAAGGAGAGAGTTTTCCAAACTGGATTTTGCCTGTAAAATACTGATAACTATTCCACAAAAAAGATTTCCATGGACAGATAAGTTTTTGCAAAGTTCTTTGATACAGGACTCCTTGTGTTTTTGTTATGCCAATGAGTCTATAAAACTAGGAGGGAATGTGGTGTGAACATTTCCCAGGCTTATTTGACAGAGGCTCTCTCATTGTATTTCTTCTCTTCTGTTTCCATCTCTCTGAACAAATATTTTGAGACCAAAAGCATACACAAATGAAGAACGTGTTAGACTAGAGAGAAAATGAGATCATGGGATGAGTGAAGAGGCTGTCACAGTGATGCTGGCTTGTAGCCAAGGCCGACACTAGAAATGAAAGAGAGAGACATATCAGAGGGATTTTTGTGGAAAGAGACAAAGCAGCACAGTGACTAGAAACTGACTGGAAATTTGGGCAGAGGAAAGAGTGTAAAGGCAGTTAGTCCAGTGTTACTGATGGAGTCTCCAGAGAAGCACAGGACCTGGATCATAACTGCCCGGCCAGGACACTAACTGATACCACAAAGGAACTCAGGTAGCTCTTGTAGTACATCTAGTTCTGGGTAATATAAATTTTGCAGCATGATAATGTATATAATAAAGAACCTGAAAGTGTCTCTAGTCAGAGCTTCTGGAAATATAGGAAAATTGTCCAGCTAAATATAATAACATACATTCTAAAACGCTCAAGTCAACACAGCACAGTGTGGTGTGTGTGGTATAAAGATTCTACAGCAACATGTGGCCTCAGCATTTCCCCTCCCTGAGCTTCATTCTCTCATCTAAAAGCTTTATGTTGGTGTGAATCAGATCTGAGGTCCCTTCAGTATTTAAAGGGAAGTTTTGCATTCAGTATTCTAATAAATGAGGTGTTATTAACATTGTAAGTATTAATTACCTCTTAGTCCTACTGATATAATTATAATCCCTCAAAAAATAAAACTCAAATGCCCACCACAGATACACCTCTTAATTTTTTAAGTGGTTATAATGATGTTTATTACTAAATGGAAATAGAAGCAATTACTCAGAATTTGTACCTTGATAATTAAGCTTATTTCTGTGGATCTTTGAGAGAAAGGAAAAATATCTAAGTAAATTAAAACGTAATAGCTACATTTAGTCATATGGCAATGATAAGACAAAAATTAGAAGGCAGGGTAAGAGCTAAGAAATAGGACATCATGGATGAACACTTAAATTCCAAGAGTATAAGATTATAATTTCTTTTATCCCTCTTGTACTCAAAAACCTAATATCTCTATAATTAACTTTTTATCATCTCAGTTCATAAAGTAAAATCTGCCTCCAGATTGACTGAGGTTAAGGCTATGAGGTAAGGAAGGAGTTGCACATTTTCAAGAGCCAACATTCATTGCCCACATTAGGCCGTAGCTTAGCTTCAGAACCCACCTGTGTCTAGGCCCCTTCAAGACCTTTACCTAATTTTGTATTAGTAATATTTCTTTTTCTTAAAAAGGCCTCCCTAAATTTTAAAAATGTTACTCCTAGCAAACCCTGGAGCCCTGCTCATTTTCAGTAGAAATTTTTCAGAAATGCTGAAATAACTCTAGTTGTGAAAACAGTGGACATAGCCAGGAAGTACATCTTTTTGAAGACAGGAAAGTCTGAGATGGCCAGAAGCCTTTAAAAAAAAAAAAAAATTACCCTGCTGCATTTCTTCTTTTCTATAAAGTTTTGACCACAGTATTGTTTTAATTTTTTCTTATTATTTACTAGCTTCAAATATTATTTATGTTGTTTCAGACTGTATGTCATGAATGTATGGTGCTTAGAGCGTGACAGCAGTAATCTCATCCAATCTCTGCTTTTCAAAAAAATCCAAAAGTGTGTAGAGGGATAGGGTCCTGGCTATGTGGTAGGCTACTTAATTTTTAAAGGGTTTATTGTCACGTTTTCAAACGTTTCACTCTTAGCTATCATGTGGCAATAACTAAACGATTGTTATACACTCAGTTGAGAAATTTAATAAAATTTAATAAAATTCTTCCTTAGGTTTATTGTTCCTTAACATTGATTTTAACATACTTTCTTAAAATAGTGCTAGGAGATAAGTGTTTTATTAACACATAATATTTCTACACATTTATGGGGTACATGTGATGCTTGTTACATGCATAGATCCAGTCAGGGTATCTGGGGTGCCCAGGACCTCATTTCTGTGTATTGGGGACATTTGGGGTCGTCTTCTCTAGCTATTTTGAAATATACAATACATTGTTGTCAACTATAGTCACCCCACTCTGCTATCAAACATTAGAACTTACTCCTTCTATGTAACTGGATGCCTGTACCCATTAACCAACGTGTCTGTATCCCCTGCCCCCACCCACACACCCTTCCCAGCCTCTGGTATCTATCATTCTACTCTTTACTTCCATGAGATCAACTTTTTTATCTTCCACATATGAGTGAGAACAAGATTTTAACATAGTTTTTAACACAGTTTATCATTCATAGACTAACATAGAGGCCATGGCTTGTTTAATTGTAAAGGAGCAATATAATACAGCAATTAAGAGGTAGATTCTAGAGCCAGACTGTGTTATAAAACCCCAGCTCTGCTACTACTCGCTGTGTAACCTTGAGAAAATGACTTCACTTCTCAGTATGTGTTTCATTCATCTATAAAACAAGGATAATAATAGTATCTGCCTCAAGGATTGTGATGATGGTTAAATAAGCTAATACATGCAAAGCATTTAGAAGAGTACACTAGTTGGTGTTCTGTCAAAAACAGCCTTCAGATTTTCCCTAGTGTTTCAAAAGTTTGCAACAAAGAAGTTGACATTTCTCTGGGTAGCTCACCAGGCTAGTTCTAGATAAAAATTTTTATATCATATATTTATTGAAATGTAGAGAGAAGACATTTGACATAATAAAGTACATAATAGATAAAATTCAAGTTATTCTTTCATCTGCAGAATTTTTAAATATGAAATCATGGAGCACACACTGCTGGTAATTCCGCAGCCAGCCAGGGAGAGGGGAGCCAGGCAGAATGGGTGTCTGCTCTCACCAGCACGAATTGCCTTCTGAAAAAGTCATCCAGACCTGAGAGCTGACTTCAGCAGCTTCTACTGTACTTTTAAAATAATCTTGGCTTCTTCCCCTCAATGCTGGGCATTCTCAGAAGCCTGCCAAGAGCACTCAGAGAAGACAAAGCAGGAAAAAGCTGGAGTAAGAGAGGAAGTGGGAGAGGTGGTTGTGAAACTGCAAAGTACAAAAAGGAACTTGTTTTCTCTCTAATAATAATCAACCAGATTTCCAAATGCTCTTGTTGCCATTTAAGATGTATTACCAAGTCAGAGGTTATTTGACATGTCTATTAAGATGAAAGAAAATGCCTGATGCCATGTCAACATTTACATGGAATCAATACATGGGAACAATCCTTTGTATTAAATTGGGTAGCTTATAGTAGGCACCATTCCTTAGACAATCAGGCTGAGAATTCCTGCTTATACTGAGAAAAACAGCTGCACTGGAATCATGTCTTCAATCCTGTGTATATGAAAGGAAGGAAGGGAGAGAGGGAGGAAGGGAAAAAAAGAAGAGAAAATTTATGGGCAAATGTAAATGGCATCCAAATTATACTACTGGAAAATTTTGTTCTGACACTTGGGCTAAATGTCCAAACGGCACTCCAAAGGATCTATTAGATTTCAAAGGAGAGAAAAATGTTTTGACTGCAGTGTGGTGTGAGAAAATAAAGTGAGTGGGGCGGGGGGGGAAGGCATCCACTTTACTCGTTTCCATGGACGTCACTTACCGTGGAGGTGTTTTCCGCATAGGAGCAGGTCTTCGTGCACTCGCACTTGCGTGAGTGTCGCTGTGGGTCCCGGCTGGCGGAAGCTGATAGGAACGGAGAGCGCTTACTCTGTGCCCAGCGCTGGGCTAAGTTGCTTGTGGATTATCTCGTTTATGTTCGCCAGTCTGTGAGCTGTACTCCTGTGCAACCCCAGTTTTTTACAGATGAGGAAACCAAGACTTGGACAGGGTAAAAGAACAGTAAGTGGTGGGCCTGAGATGCGACTCTAAGCAGCCGGGCTTCGGCCCCCGAGGCGGTAACTAACTACAGAGGCAGCTTTCAGTTAGACCAGGATGGTTGTAACCACTCAGGCTCTGACAGAGCTGCATGTCTTGCGTGACTTTCGGTATCATCTTCTGTTGCCGCAACCCCAAATCCCCTTTTGCTTCTTTCTGGCTCCCAAGAGCCCCCAAGTATAACATTTTTTTCTTTCTCCTTAAGTACTTGTCTTCAAAATTTTTCTTTCTCTCCTTCAGCCTCAAGCACTTCTCTCTTTTGTCCAGGCAAAGGGATCATCGTGTGTGAATAACTGCACACGTGGTATGAATGGCTGACGGTCAACTGCAGAGAAGTGGTTGTTGAAGAAAGAGCTTGATAGGATGAGGCAGATTTCTGAACTAGGTCAATTTCCTAGCGTTCCTTGCCTGCTGTTCTCCTCAATACAGACTGGAAGAATAAGGTCCAACAGTCTAAGTACTTTCCTCCTCTCCCCAATCCACCTGTGAGCGTCTATGCAGAAGCCGGCCTCTGCTTCAGGGGCATATAAAAAAGGGCTTTTGTCCTAAATAGTCTTTGTTCCATGACTGACTTGGAATCTTAGAGAAATAACAAGGAATGTGCTGAATTTATAGGGAATAAAAGCATCACAGTAAAAGAAAGGAAAGGAAATTGGGACAAATACTAAGAAAGTTCTGAAAGTTCCCCTTCAGTAAGACATTTCTGATATTCAGCCCATAAATACAACTTCAGCCCCTAGTAGGGAAGGGGATTAGGACTTGTGGTAAAGAGAAGGCTATATTTTAAGTTAAAAAATAGGACACAGTACAAAGGAAAATGATGGGCACAAGTTACAATTTTGAGGCTAGACCATAAAATCAGAAATATGCCATTTTTTTATACTTTAAAATCATGTATTCAAACTTGAGGTTTGAAGAGTATGGGTTAGATTTGATCCCCAGCACATCTGGGACAGTAAGATAAGCCACATTTTTGTATGTGAGGAAGGAGTTTGAGGCTGATCTCAGTCACATTGGTTTAAAACAGAAATGCAAGATTAGTTGGTCAGGTCAGTGAAGAAAAAGAAGAGAGTAATTCTTAATATTTAAAACAAACAAGTCAATCAGAGTGTTTGACTTATTTGACTGTTGATAAAACTTTCTAGACCATCAAGCATTCAAAGCAGTTCAGTTGATTTTTATATAACCTCAGGGTTGCGTGGTTCAAGAGTGCAGACAGAGCAAAAAGGAAATTTATGTTTTCAGTTTATCTTGTGGTGATAGGGAATTTGAACTAATTAGAATAACAGTGAATAATAATCCCAAGTGATTTTTTTTCTGTGTTGCTTAAAAGATATGTTTCAAGTTTAGCCAAAAATGATGACTTTTTAAAATTAAATGAGTTTGCATTGTGAGTAAAGGAGATGAGTTCAGACTCAGACAGTGGGAAGACAGTGCTGAAGCCCCTCACGAGGTGGACCACCTCTTACAGACGGCTTTACAGGCATGGGGAGGCCCCTCCATTTTTACTTATGCTGTCCCACAGGCTGATACATAAAATGGTCTTCTTTTGGCTTACAGCTTTGCTTATTTTAAACATTTAAATGCTTCCAGAAAGGGAAATGCTTATCATTGTCCTTCACAGGGAAAATGGCAAATCCATGACCTTCACGCTTCCGCTTTCGTGCAGCCATTGGTAATCAACCTCAGATTCCTTCCCCAGTCTGCCAGGTTCCAAGAATCCTCCACAACATGGCTGTCCAAGGAGCCACTCTGAATCTGTTGGACGTGACATGCGAGTCAACACCTGCTTGACCCTCCTAATTTATGTCTTATGTGATTGAGTTTATTGAATCTTTGAATCAGAGCACATTTGAGAGTGAGAAAGGAAAAGAAGTATAAGGGTTTGGATTTGAGGGAAAGGCCCAAATGTTACCATTAAGGGTGGTTTATAAACTTTGCCTATAACTTTACAGAGGTAGACATACCATGGATGGAATACCTAGTACTAAGTGCCACATATCGTTGTTAGCACTTTGGGTTTGTTATGCCATTTCTTCCTCACAGCACCTTTGGGGGAGGAGGGCAGAGAGAGAAAGAGAGAGAAACTGAGAGTGAGAGAGAGGGGATTCAGTATACGGTGGAGGAAACTGAGCCTCCCTGATGTTAAAATGACTTTTACAAAGCGAAAGAGCTAGTAAATGCAGAGCTATAACACAGATCTCCAGAATTTCTGTCTCTCCAGTATACTCAGAAATTATATACATTGTTTCCAGGTTATATAGAATTAGATCAGGATGTGTGGTTCATGGCATAGAAATCTTCTCCAGGTGACTTGCATTTTCAGAGCCCTGCTCCTTAGCAACAAAACTCAACATTAATTTGAATGGACTAAGAATTCAAAATTCTATTTGTTCAACCTTTGTTATTTCTACTGATGAATGATAATGCAGTTCCTTAGAGATGATGTAAAATCAAGATATTTTTCCAGTATGGATCATATTTATCTAAATTTTCCTTGTGAGTATTCTGTGATATTTAACTATTCATGTTCATGAATGAGTTTTGAAATATCGTTGCACATATTCATCTGATAAAATCAAATAAAATGCTTTGGGAAGAGATATTTTGTAATAAAAACCTCATACTGGATAAAGAAATGACATAATTGAGAATGGCACAATGAATGATTTTTAGTAAGTACTAGGTTAGAATTTCAGTAGCCTTACTGATGTAATTTTAAACTCATTGATTAGAGCAAGAATTTTACCTGACCGTTTATATATAGCAGACATAGAACTGATTATGTATTGGATTACTCTGTATATTCATAATAAGTGTGGGGCCATTGATTTTGTTTTCAACTTCAGTTGACCTCATTAGGGACAGTTTCAACATTTCATTTCAAATTAGGACTAGCAAATCTATTCCTACAGTGATTCTTCTGTGATATCATGTTTTGTTTAAGGACCTACTATATGCCAACATCATACTGCAGTACTGGTTAGCTTACCAAAAAGAAAAAAATGACACCAAATGATTGCTTAGTGTTGGGAAAGACTTCCTTCCACCTCCTCTAGTCCTCAGTCCCTTGCTCAGCCATGGTCTGCTCTGACATGACCTGCCACAGTTCAAATGAATCCTCTAATGCTCTCATTAATCATAACATATACACAATGCTTGATAGGTGCCAGGCCTTCTGCTACACATTTCACAGTAATTCATTTAATTTTCTCTACAGCCCTATAAAGTAGAACTGTGGTTTATAGAACAAAAATCTGAGGCACAAAGAGGTTAAGAAACATGATCATGATCAACATCCAGTAGGTAGTTGAGCTCAGCTTTGAACCTAGGCAGTCCTGCTCTGCATCAGTGTCTTTAACCTGTATTCAGGTGTCTGAGCTAGAAACTCGTGTAATCCAGGTGCAGCGGGTGAATGTCTGAATGGAGGGATCCAGTACAAGTGCTGAGAAAGGGGCAAATCTGACAAATCATCCAAAGAATAAACAGAATCAGATGTGAGACTGGATATAGACTCTGGGAGAAGAGGCATACTAAAGAGCCTCCAAAGGTCACTTATTTAAAGACTGATAAAAATGATGGCACGCCCCTGGCCCATGGGGTATTTGAGATGGGGAGTGGCTTTGAGTTCAGCTTTGATCCATTTAATCTGAGACGATGGGGTCAACTCCAAATTGATTGATATGACACTCAAATGTGATGCAATGCCAAAACAGTGTGGCATGGTGAATAGACATAGGATATGGAATGAGAAGAGACAAATTCAAAGTCTGATGCTTGTGTTGTTAGTACCCTGTGACACCATGCAAGTTACTTCGCTTCTCCAAGTCTCAGTTTTCTTTCTTGCCATTAGTTTCCTACTGTTATCACCATGAGAAAGTTTAGGTTAAAGTGACATGCTAAGGAACAGACAGCTAATTAAAGGCAGAATAAGATTATATGCTCAACTGAACTATCTTTTAGAATGTATTAATCTGAATAATATCTATTGGGGAGAAAAGGAATAATCACATTATTAAGTCAGAGCTAGGGTGATAATACCACATGATCCAAACCAGGACCCTTTTGAGAGTGAAAGTACAATTAATAAATACATCAGAGCAACAGGCATTCTGGTATAACTGTGGGATTGTCTTAGAAAAAGAATACAAATGGTCACCCTACTCATAGCCACCAGAAGAGGTACTTCTGAAATATTCTTTGTAGAAACCACATCCTGTGGTTTCCCATTTTGAATGAAAATAATCCTTGTGGAAGAGGGTAAATTCAGGATGTGATTTCCAGCTGGGCTACTTCCTTATGGACTACATCCAAGGACAAGTTCCTTTCCCACCTCTTCCTCAGCAGCATTCTCCACACCCCTACTCTCCCTTGGTTCACACATCACACCCAAGCCACTGTAATCATTCAGTTGTGTCTGGAAGAAAAAGTGTGACTTTATTGCATTAAGATGTCTGGTGTCATCTCCATTGTCTTATGTGTGTTCATTTCTGGTTGCTCTCTTGTAGTTGCTCCGTTCTGCGGCTGATTGGTCTGCTGGTATAAAGTACCATGAAGAGTCCATCCACACTGCTTACGTCTATGTGATAGAGAACAGCAAGCACTATGTCTATATTGAAGTAAGTCCTGCTCGCGTAAATTCATGTGAGAAACCGCCTTCCCATATATGTCATACTGAGACCGCAGGGTCCCTAAACTCAGGACCTGCCATTTTAATAAGCATATGTTGAGATGTGAAGAGTGCTGATTCATTCCTATCACCTGAATTTTGACCTCACCGGCATACCTGAAATCTGCTCTGCATTGTCATTAACTCAACTGTATTGGGAGTCTCCCAAATCTTTGCTATTAAAATGCATTATACTATTAGCCAGAAATACCCCAATATGTATGCTTAAAGTTTTGATTTGGCTTGGGTTGGAGAGTTTAACACATCAACTGCCATGTGAGTTGTATTTAACTCACACTAACTCACACTAATTTTGAGCCCAGGGTCTCGTGAAGCATATGTAACTCACATGTCTCTTCACCTTGGGAACCACATGACCTAATTTTCAAGTTGCATATAACTCATGCACAGAAAACAATAAAAAATAACAAATTTTTCATTAAATTCAAAACTATCATTTTATTTTCAAAGTTTTTCTTCTATTTTCGTAATAAAACACCATGGCCTTAAGGAAAACATGTTTTTTCCTAGTGTGGCAGTCAGTATTAAAAAATGTTCTGGCTGCTTCCCCCCAATTTTTTTTTTTCCATGAGAACAGCCCAAGAAATATAAAAACAGCCTGAGTTGAGCAAAATATGTACCATACTCTAAACAGCATATCCAAAAAAGGGAGGTGGGCCAGGCATGGTGGCTCACACCTGTAATCCCAGCACTGTGGGAGGCCCAGGCTGGAGGATCACTTGAGGCCAGAAGTTGGAGACCAGCCTTAGCAACATAGAAAGACTCCATCTCTACAAAAAATTAAAATCAGCCAGGCATGGTGGTGTGCACCTATTGTCCCAACTACTTGGGAGGCTGAGGCAGGAGCATTGCTTGAGGTCAGGAGCTCAGGGATGCAGCGAGCTGTGGTTGTGACACTATACTCCAGCCTGGGCCACAGAGTGAGACTCTGTATCAAAAAATAAAAAGGTGGGGAGGGGAGCTTAGCTAGGTAGTGCTGGGCCTTTGATGTGTCCTGATTTCTGTGACCGTCAACACCTGAATACTTGAAAATCGTGTGGATGCGGAAGCCGTGCAGTCCTGCACATCTCTGTGGAGCGAGGGTGTGACGTCTTCACGGAAGCGCTTTCCCTTCCCGTGATGTGTGACGTTTGTTGCTCACCGTTCCAGGCCGTTTCTTTGGTCTTCAGTTCAATAAAGGGATAGCTCGAGGAAGGCTGGTGCTGCCTACATAAATAGTTCCATCAAATCACTCAGAAAGAATTCTTACCTCCTATGACAAAAAAAGAAAGGGAGTCAGGATGTCGGACAAAAGTAGGAACTCGGGGTGAAGGAAGAGAGCAAATGGGAGGACACGTCGGCAGACTCAAGTGGGGGGAACCTGCGCGGGGCTCCGGGCGTCCCGGCCGTGGCCCGCTCGTGGCGTCGGAGCAGGAGCGACGTGGAACGCCTTCAGGAGGACGTTGCTCAGTGCTAGGTTCTTAGAGGAGTTCTGTGGCACTGGGCGTGGCTGGTACTGAACATTCTTCACCCGGTGACTTTGTGGGGCTGACTCACAGGCGCCTACGCGGGGCTCTGGCTGTCCAGGGCAGAAGCACATGCGTGACTCAGCGGGGCTTCCAGCGGGAATGTCCAGAGCCCGGTGGCCGTGCAAGCAGTGTGAACATTTTATTCAGGAGCTTTGTCATGGGGGGAAGAGACTTCAGTGTGGAGCTGGGCCCAGCTCTGCACACAGCAAGGACAAATGGGAATTTTTTTGTGTGTGACTGTCTCACTTTGTCACCCAAGTTAGAGCGTAGTGGCGTCATCGTAGCTCACAGCAACCTCAGACTCCTGGGCTCAAGGGATCCTCCTGCCTCAGCCTCCCGAGTAGCTGGGATTACAAGTGCCACCACCACACTTGGCTAATTTTCTTATTTTTAGTAGAGACGGGGTCTCACTCAAGAGATCCTCCCGCCTGGGCCTCCTAGAGTGCTAGGACTACAGGCATGAGCCACCGCGTCCAGCTGACAAATGGGACTTTGTAGCCAAGGAACAAGGTAGAGTCGGTGGATAGACGGTGACTTAAGAGGACACTTCGGGGCTGGAGGGGAGTCTGGCTAAACTGACCTGCCAGGATTCTTGCTGAAGGCAGGCCAAGGTGACCCCATGGAGTATGAGGAACCCGGTCAGATGCCCAGCGTGGGCGTGGGGGATTCTCGCTAAACTGACTCGGCAGGCAGGCAGCGGACTTGCTGAAACCAGACAACGCAGACGTGAGGCCTGGTCGAGAAAGGCCTGGAGGAGCCCAAGATCTGGTTAAGGAAGGAGTCCTTGTCACTGGTGCCAGGAGAAACGGGCGTCCACATTGCCAGTCAACAGAGATCACACCGAATGTCGCTGCTTGTCACCGCTACTGAACTGTGAGCTCTGAGCAGCTGACACTCTTCCTCGTCGCTGTTTTCCTGGCACACACCACATGCTCAGTCAGCAGTTGCTGCGTAAATAAGGACATGGCGTACTGGAAACATACCGGAACGGGGGCCAGAAAACCGCTGTCCACCCCCGGCCAGCGAGCACTGCGCCTCCTCGAGCTCGTTTCCGCATCCTTGAGACAACGGCGGTGGCCCGGAGCATCTCTGTCCGTCGAAATACGACGCCAGCCACTTCTCAAACGCTTCGCCTTCTGGTTAACCACATTAACACAGTAAAAGGAAGCTCGGGTGAAACAAATGTTAACACGTTTTATTTTGCCTAATGTATCCCAAAGAGTGTCATTTCCGTATACATGCAGTCAGTGTAAAAATGTGTTCTCGAGCTGGTCCGCGTTCTTTTCCACAGGAAGCCCTTACAATCCAGCGTTGTTCTCGCGCTGGCATCCCTCTGGACCGCCCGGCAGCCCGGGGTCCGCTGAGGCCCCTCCAGCACCGAGCGCGAGTGTGGGACTGTCAGTGACCCGTGGGAGCTACCGGCATTAAAGTACGGAGGTCACCTTTGACAGTGCCTGCCGCTGGCGTCAATTACTAGTACCTTAACGTGCGAGGGCGTTTTACGTTGTTGTTCCTTCCTCTGAAGCCCGCTTGCGCATTGCGTCAGGCCGCCAGCGCTCCCTTTCGCTCCAGTGGGGAAACTGAGACCAAGAGGTTCCAGTTACACTCACTGATTTATTGTTGGCTAGTCTGTAACACACACTTTGAGGCCACAGTCCCAGCCCTGGTCTCCCAGCCCTGGGCTTCTGTCCTCACCGCCTGACGTCCCCTCTGTCACTGAGCTCTCCTTAGTCGCAGAGGGCGCACTGCAGACAGCTACAGAGCGGTGAGCGTGTTCTGAGAAGCTACGCGCCTTCTGGCATCGCTGTGTGTAGTTCTTACACACGAAAAATAATTGCAGTTTGCCTACTAGAAATTGATGTAGGCTTAACAGCTTAGTTACTGCCTTTGAAGATGGTAGCTTGAAAGTATTATTATACCTTAGAAGATGATAGAATTGTATGATTTTTCTCTAGGGAGGAATAAAATTATTCTGGGCATATTGCTCTGTCAAAATCCACCCGTCATCCAGAACCATCTCTCCACCCTGCGCCTGGAGCCATAACCCTCCTACCCCACATTCTCTAATACTCAGGACCCGTAGCAAGAGAGAAGCATGCTGATGCTGGCATGGGAATCTGTCTTAAGGAGAAAACTGCCTGTCAAGGCTTCAGGCAAGCATGAAACTGGCCTGCATGGGACAGAGAGGAGGAAGCTGCTGGCGCCTCTGGCAGGATGCCGTGGACAAGGGTGAGATGGCGTGTGGGGGAGCGGGCCCCGTGTGGGGAGCCGAGGAAGCAGGCCACGGTGGCGACTGCAACGGCTGAACTGTCCATCGGCCATTCGGTGGTGTGACACCTGCTGTCCACGAAGCCTGTGACATGTCTGCACATGTCACTCGGGTGTACACTGGAGAAGCAGCCAAGTGGCCCCGTCTGGCAGGACGACGTGTGAAGAGGAGGAACCCAGAGGTGGCGGTGACGGTGCATGAAGTGCAATCCAGGCTGCTGTGGCCTGGGACGGGTGGGTGAGTCTGCGCAGACCCTGGCAGCCTGGGTTAGCTGCTCTGTGCGCTCCGTGTGAGACGGCTGGGTGGGATCGCCAGAGCCCTGTGTGTATGCAGGCTGCCGTTTGAGCACTAGGGGTTGATGAACGCCCAGTTCATTTTCTAGACCTTCAGAATTTTAGTAGGTAGCAGGCTGGTCCTCGGGGGGGTACTTAGACCCCAGTTTGAAAAACCCAGTTCAAGTCCATTTTAAACTTGTAGAGATACCCAAACAGGTAGGTCAAATTTTATTTCTAATCTTGGCAGCCATCAATTTTTTTTTCTCTAGAAAAATAAGGTTTGCTTTTACATTTTGCAAAAAATATTTACCATGTTCTAAATGGCAAATTTGTGCTTTTTTGTTTTATGTCATTTCATCTAAGAAATGCATGCATGTAGTGTTAAAGCATCAATGGTGCAGAGCCTTATAAACAAGGTCAGTCTCCTGCCATCCTCCCCACCCCCGGTCCTTCTAGCCAAAGGGAAAAACAATTTTTTTTTTATTTTTAGTTTTGGGCCTTGAATGCGCAAGATACTCCTCACTTCATAGCTCATAATTCGCATCTGCTGATGCAGCGTCTCCAGCCGGGGCCTCTGTTGTGTCTACTTTTCCCTCTCCCATCTCCAACGCTGGCACAGACCCCACTGTGGACAGGGCCAGGCTGCTGTGTCTGCTCTGTGGTCTTGACGTGGACAGTTCCTCACGTGGCGCGGGGGTGGCCTGGGCTGCTGTGGGTTCCCTGTTCTCTCCCATATACCAACTTCAGTCTGTGCTCATCTGATGCCCCCAGCTTGCCGGCACCACCCTGCCACTGAAACCCACCCAGGAGGCGCCTGGGGAGGCTGCCAGGGGTAGGTCTGGGTGCCTGTCAGTGTGTGCCATCGTGGAGGTGCCCAGCCCCTGCTCACTGGGCGGGCCCCACCCTGGTCCACAGGGGCCTTACCAACCCCAGAGGGTGGAAGGCATGCCCCTGCCTCCCCACAGACATGCCAGCCCATGGTGAACCTCTGCCACCCAGTAACCCCCTCCGTACCGCCATCAGCCACGTCTGCCGTCTCCCCTGGTGGACGGACCCCGGGAGGGGAGGACTCCGCTCGATTCCGTTGCCCTCCCTCTTGTAGTTTCCTGCCGTTACTCCACAGGCACTGGACGCTCCTTCCCCGCCAGACACCCTCCCGGGCTGGGGGCCTTCCCTGCACGGGACAGGGGCTGCTGTGGAGCTGCGGCCACGGCGGCAGGTGCCTGCCTGTCCTCGGCGGTGGTCTCAGTCTGAGGCCGGGGTAGGACGGCGGGCAGGACAGGGGCTCCACGGGGTGGTTGGACCAGCATGCTGGATGGAGGGGAGCGTGAGTACCCCGCAAGGTTCCGGGTAGGCAGGGCCCGCGCCCTGTGCCCCTAGACCTGTCCCTGTCCTCCCTCCCAGTCCCCGCAGCCAACCCCTGCCAGTGCCCTAAGCAGGGAGAGTCGCTAGGGTCGCCCTACACCCGCGCATTCAGAAGTCTTCCATAGAGCTCCTGGTAGAGCTCCGGAGCCCACTGCGCCCGGGCCCTCCCCTCCCCCCTCTCTTCCCCTTCCCTGGACTCCAACCGTACAGTGCTCTCAGGCCCCCTCCCCTTCCTCCCTCCTGCAATCCTCCCCCAATCCTCCTCCCCCGCTCCCCTCCAACCGTGCAGCGCTCTCAGGCCCCCTCCCCGCGCACGCGCAGGACCGCTGGTGTGGGGGAGGGGCGGCGAGCTGAGGACCCTAAAGCGGGTGTCTGGGGCGATGCCAGCGGGGGGCAGTCAGTGGGGGGGCTTCTGGGAGCAGCGGGCCAGGCAGCTGCAAAGACAAGTGCAGGTGAGTCTGGGAAGAGGGGAGGGAGGAGGGGTCGTCCCCGCGGAGTCTTAGGGGGCATGGGAGAGTTGGGGTGGGTGTTAGGGTCACTGACTTGTAAACAGCACCCCAGTCTGCTTTGGGGCAGAGACCTGAACTGATCCGCCCATCTAGGCTTCCGGGACCCATGGGCGGTGGGCCTAGCCTGTCCTCCCTCCATCGTGGCCCTGCCAAGAGCCTGCCTTGTCCTCCCTTCTGTCCTCCCCCATCCGACCTGCCACCCGCCAGGGGCCTCCTCCCCACCCCCCAGGGGCCTGCTCAGTCTTCCCCCTCTGTCCTTCCCCACCTCCCACCAGGGCGCCCTCTGTCCTTCCCTCCCCCGCGTCCCCCAAACCCCTTCTCTCTTCTGCCCTTCCCCCTCTCGCTCTTCCCCACAGACCCCTCTGCTCTGGACTCCTCCCCAGCCCCCCAACCCCGTCCTTCCCTCTGGTTCAGTGGCTAAGCAGCAGGGCGTCACGGCCTGTGGTTACCACCCCGTTGGAGTGTTCAGTTGAATAAAGTCGTCACAAAGTACATGCAAGCCGTGACAACGTGATGGCCAGAGCTGGGGAGGCACCTAGTCTTGCACGTGTTTAGAATCCGGCCCTCTGGCCAGGCTGAGCCACTGGTGTGTCCTGCTGTGTCCGGATGGCCGAGCAGAGTCCCGATGACACGTGGGGCCGGGGCAGTGGTTCCCCAGCAGTGGGGCCCCGCAGTGGGCGAGGGTGCGGGAAGAGCCTGGCGCAGAGAGCGCGTGGCCGGCGCGGAGGGTGAGAGAAGCTGGAAGGGGGGGAGCAGCCCAGGAGTCAGGCCGCAGGGCCCAGCAGGACTGTCAGGGCTTTTCTTTACTTTGAGAGCAAGGAGACACTCTGGAGAGATTTTAAGGAGGGAGGGGAGACTTGATTAGATCCATGTTTTGAAAATGCCACTTTGTAGAGAGCAGTGGTTCCAGGGCGAGATGGCCATGACTAGAGGGTGTTGCACAGGGACTCCCAGGTGGCCAGAGGAGGAACTCAGGGGACCTGCTCCAAGCCAAGCAGCAAAACTGGTGAAAAGTATAAAAACAACCATTTAAAGCCTCTGGAAATTGTCCTGAGAGCATAGATCAAATGAAGAAACATTTGTTCAAGAAAATCTACTAAAACTCTCTGAGAACAGTGACCATCTATGGCTCCCCCCTCCTCTCCCCAGCTCAGCTCCGTAGAAGCTGCACTTTGGGTGGGTGTGCCCAGGAGACGCCCCCATCCCCTCCCCTGCCCTCACCAGGTGGGAAAGGCCACCAGGTGTCTCCCCCACAAGCTCTGAGTGGAGGAGGCCAGGTTCCCGGCGAGTGTGATGGGATCTCCAGGGTCTCCCCCACCAGCGTCCACTCCTAGGACGGAGGTTCTGCCCCAAGGACAGCAGGCGAGAAGCTGGAGTCGGGTTGCTTCCCCGGCTCGCCTGTAGGACGCAGGCTCCTCAAGCAGAGAGGCAAGCTGGAAAGACCAAGGCAGCCGCCCTCCCCAGAGCCCAGGGCAGAGCTCTTTCCCAGGAAAAGAGGCAGTTCCTGAGAACAGAGAGCTCTGAAGCTCTCCCCGAAGGAATTGCCTTTATTTGAAACACAGAGTGGGCAGGTTCAAGCCCAAGGGCACTCTCAGAAACAATTGTTTCTATTAATTAAGAGAATGAACTAGTCCGTGAAGGCCGCCCTAACAAAGCAGCACAGAAATTCCTCGCACATGGCTGGAGGCTGGAGGTCTGCAATCCAGACACTGCCGGGTTTGGTTTCCGAAGCCTCCCTCCGTGGCTTGTGTCCTCACACGGTCTTCGTCCCCCTGGCATCTCTGTGTCCAAATTTCCTCTGTATCTTATAAGGACACTAGTCAGATTGGAGCAGGACCCACCCTAGTGGCCTCGTTTTAACTTAATCACCCATTTACGGGCTGTGTCTTCAAGTGTAGCTATGTGCTAAGGTTCCGGGAGTTCAGACTCCAACGTATGAATGATGGGGACGAGGGGTGACCAAATCCAGCTGGTAACATGCAACAAGCCACTCCACAGGCCAGCTAGGTCACTGGAGAGGCCCTGGGAGACAGCTAAGAAGAGCCCTCCTGGGGTTAGAACAAACCTCAAAGACTTGCCAGCCTTAAAAACTGTTCCTGCCCCAGTTTAATTGGACCAGATATTGAAAAAAATTATACCCCCAAATTATGTCATTGTTAACAGAGCAATGATTCTGTAACTATTGGAGTTTAACAGGTGGATCTGACGCCACATAAGGTAGACAGCTTAAAAGAGGAATCAGGAAAGACAGTCAACAGCCCTGCCCAAACCACCACGGCCCATGGTGGCTGTGTGCGGGCCCCGGGATGTGTCCTCCACAGCGCCACCCTGAAGGCCTCCCACCGCAGGGGAACCGCCTCACTGGAGTAGTCCAGCCACACGACCAAACAGCAAAGGACGGGCAGGCTGCAGAGAGGGAGAAAGGGAATCAGTTCCAGAATTTTTACAATATATTACCTAAAACATCCAGCTCTCGACAAAAATTTACAAGACATGCAAAGAAACAGAAAAAGGAGATACAGGGAAAAAACAGGAAACAGGAACTGCCTGTGAGAGGGCCCAGGTGTTGGATTCAACAGGCAAAGACTTCGAAGCAGCCATTATACATATGTTCAAAGAACCAGAGGAAGCCGGACTTAGAGAAGTAAACTATGGCAACATCTCATCAAATAGAACATATCGATAAAGAGATAGCAATTATTTTTTTAATGGCAATCCTGGCAGTGAAAATAAATGAAAAAATTCTCAGGGAACGGTGCTCATGCCTATAATCCCAGAACTTTGGGAGGCTGAGGTGAGAGGAGCGCTTGAGGCCAGGCGTTTGAGACCAGCCTGGGCAACATAGAAAGACCCCATCTCTTAAAAAAATAAATTTCAAGAGGGCTCAAAAATAGATCTGAACTGACAGACGTGTCAGCAAAACTTTAAGACAAATTGGTAGGAAGTATTTAGTCTTAAGAACAGAGAGAAATAGATGAAAAAGTGAAGTGAACCTCTGAGAAAGTTGTGAAGGCTTTAAGCATCAGCATGCGCATGATGGGAGTAAAAGAGGGAGAGAGGAGAAATGAAGGAGGAAACAAAAATCCGAAGAAGGAATTACTGAAAACTTTCCAAAGTTGCAGAAAAATGTGACTCTACACATCAAAGAAGCTCAATGAATTCCAAAAGTAGAATAAATGCAGAGATGAGCACTCACACACATCGTAGTAAAAATGTTTGAAGCCAAAGGCAGAGTGAAAATCTTGAACTCAGGAAGAGAAACGTGACTTGTCAGGTACAGGAGAACCCCAGAATGATTGATGAGTGCTCATCAGCAATGAGGGGCGTCAGAGGGCAGTGGAGTGGCATGTTCAGAGTGTGAAACCAAAAAAACAAAACCTGCCAACCAAGAATCTCATAGCCAGCAAAATTATCTTTCAAAAATGAAAGCAAGGGCCAGGTGCAGTGGCTCACGCCTATAATCCCAGCACTTTGAGAGGCCAAGGCAGGAGGATCTCTTGAGGCCAGGAGTTTGAGACCAGCCTGGGCAATAAAGCTAGACCCTATCTCTACAAAAAATTAAAAAATCAGGCAGGCATGGTGACATGTGCTTGTATTACCAGCTACTTGGGAGGCTGAGACAAGAGGATTGCTTGAGCCCAGGAGTTTGAGGATAGTACCACTGCACTCCTGCCTGGGCAACAGAGCAAGACCCCGTCTCTTGAAAAAAAGAAAAGAAGGCAAAATAAAAGCATTCTCAGGAAGACAAAATCTGAGAAAATTTGTTGCTAGCAGATGCACCTTACAAGAAATAGTAAAGGAAGTTCCTCAGGCTGATAGCAAGTGGTCCCACATGGAAATGCAAATCCACAAAGAACATTAGTAAAGGTAGTTATGTAATTGTAAAAGACAGTGTACATGTATATTTCTTCATTTTCCTTTTCTTAACTGATTTAAAAAGCAAATGTATGAAAATGTTTATAATTGTATTGTTGGCCCTATAACAGATAGAAATGTAGTAATATATTTGACAAAATAGCACAAAGGAGATGATGAGAGCAGAGTTTTCCTGGAGTAAGAAAATGACACAATAGTTATTTAGGAGTGTACACCGAACAGTAACTTGAATTCAAGGGACCAGATGAAGAGAAACGAAAATGGGGACTGAGCAGGGAAGTGAAACTTATATGTAAATATGTGCTCTCCTTTCTTTTCTCAGCTTTTTTAATGAACATGAAATTGTGTAATGATTATAACAGTGTATTGTGTTTGTAACGTATACAGATGTAACTTGTGTTACAGTAATACTGTAACAGAGAGAAAGAATGCAGCATATAGGAATAGTGTTTCCACACCTTGCTGGAATTGTTGCTGTAAATATGCAGTAGATTCTGCCAGGTTCAGGAGTACATGGTAGGCCCTAGAATAACCACTAAGAAAATAACTCAAAAATTAGTGAAAAAGGTTATTAAAGCCCTTAGAATGTTAGACTAGAAAATATCTATTTAGTGGAAGATAAAGCAATAAAAGAAAAATGGAGGAACAAAAAAGACACAAACTATATAGAAAACAAAAAGTAAAATGGCAGGCATACATCCAGTGAAATCAGTAATATTAAATGTGAATGGATTAAACAATCCAATAAAAAGGCAGAGATTGTCAGATTGAATGAAAATCAAGATCCAACTGTATGCTATCTGCAAGGGACACACTTTAGATCCAGAGGTACAGATATGTTGAAAGTAAAACGACAGCAAAAGATATGTCATTTCACTGTGAACCACGAGAAAACTGAGTGACTACGCTACTATCAATGTCAAACCTAGAAGATGTTAAGACAAAAAATGTTACTAGAGAAAAAGAATGACATTTTCTAATGATAAAAGAGTCAGTCCATCAGGAAGATATAAAAATTATACTTATGCACGGACCTAACGACAGGACTCTACAATTAGACAAGCAGAAACAGGCAGAACAGAAGGGAGAAAAAGGCAATTCAAAGTAACCGTTGCAGACTTCAGTGCTTTACTTTCAGTAGTGGGTAGACCGACTAGACGGAAGACCAGCAAGGGAGCAGAAGCCCTGGATAACACTTTAGTCCAACTCCACCTAACCGATCTGTAGAACACTCTACCTAACAACAGGGTCCACGCCTCTCAAGAGCACGCTGAACGCTCTCCAGGATGGACAACACACGAGGCCATAAAACAAGCCTGAGGACATAGAAATCAAATAAAGTATGTTCACTGAACACCATAGAGTAAAATTAGAAATTAATAACAAAAAGAAATTTGGGAAATTCATAGAAATGTGGAAATTAAACAAGACGCTCCTAAATAACTAGTGTGTCAAAGAAGAAATCACAGCGGGAGTTAGGAAGTACTTTGAGATGGATGAAAATGAAGCTATCACCGTACAAAATCCTGTGGGATGCAGCTAAAGCCGTGCTTAGAGGGAAATTTGCAGCTGTGAAACCTGTATTAGAAAAGAAGATGGATCTCACATCAACACCCTGAAGGCACTGGATAGATCAGAACAAACCAGACCCCAAGCAAGTAGAAAGGAGCAAAGAAAAAAGATGAGAGCAGAAGTAAATTAACTAGAGCCGCAGTCCCCAACCCCAGGCCGAGGACCAGCGACAGTCCGTGGCCTGTTAGGGATCAGGCATTAGCGCTCTGCCGCACCCCCTCCCCAGGTCCTTGGAAAACTTGTCCTCCGTGAAACTTGGGAATGGGGGTGTGAAGGGGCGCATAGCAGGAGGTGCTAGCCAAGCTTCACCTGTATTTACATCCTCTCCCCATCACTCACGACCCCGCTCTCAACACCACCGGGGCTCCACCTACCTACAGCCAGCCCCTGCCCCCTCCGTGGAAAAACTGTCTTCCGTGAAACTGGTCCCTGGTGTCAAAAAGGCTGGGGACCGCTGCTCTAGAGAATAGAAAAACTATAAAGAAAATTAAAAACGCAAAAACTGGCTCTGGAGATATCAACAAAGTTGACAAACTTTAGCTTTACTAACTACTAAGAGAGAAGATTCAAATCACTAAAATCAAGACTACAAAAGGAAACATTACCTTACAGAAATAAGAAGGGCTGCAAGA
>CAUYRT010077024.1:0-11042 GCA_963574885.1 Lepilemur ruficaudatus
CAGAGTAGGTTTTTGAATGTAACAAGATAAGTCAACTTGAGTGGTAATATATTTTGGGAAATCAGCTCACTACAAATTGTGACTGTAAACATTGTACTGTAAATGCTTTGTAGTTTTCCCCCAATTAAAAAAAAAAAAAACCACAATGAGATACCACCTAACTCCAGTGAGACTGGCCTCTATCAAAAAATCCCGAAACAACAAATGCTGGGTTTAGTTTTCTATGAAAATTCCTTGTAATATGAGACTCCGAATAATCAATAACCAAGAATTAATTTTATATTTAAAAATTCCGTTTGCAGAGAGAGCCAGATGTCTCACTCAATGTGAAAAAAAAAATACATCATATATAAAACACACCCTGCACTCTGGCCCCAACTGATTAGAACACGCACCAGTGTATGTGCAGGTTATTTTTTCTGACCTCACAGCAATTCATGTGGCCTTCTATGATCCACTTACTCTGTGCCCCAATGGACTGCAGACAGACACACACTGCATCCCTCAGACTCCTGGATCTCTGCATTCTGGTTGGTTTCAGCTAATTTAAGTCACCAGCAGAAGGTTAGAAGGTAGAGGGGAGACATGTTCTCCGGCTTCCTTCCTGCCCTTGCACTATGGTTCTGTCTGTGTCTAGTCCTTCTACAGATAGTGCTCTTTCCAGGTGATCCCTTGCCATAGCTTCACCACTCTGGTGACACTCATTCCTTCTTGACCATTTCAGGCCTAGGGGTATTGATGGTTTTACTTTTAATTAATGCTGTTATTAGTCTCTGAGTGCCTCAGCATCCTTGTGGGCTCCCTTAATTCCACCCACAGCTTGGTACGTAACTCCTTCACTAAATTCTCTCCAAAATCCCCAGAAGTGTGCCTTCATATCCTGCAGTCCCTGACTCAGAGAGTGGATGAACAGAAGGTTATCAAAAATTGGCACAGTATGGAAACTTCAACCTCATCTGTGTTGGCTTGGTAAGAAATTCTGCCTAATAGGAATGATCCTTATTTGAGATGACACATGTCCCTATTTATATTTTCCTTAGGTGAACTCAGAGGAAGTAAGTCACTGAACTCCGGCTCTATCTAAGTGACACTAAACCGTGGTTGTGATTCTCCATGATGCCAATGCATGGGAAGCTCTGGGAGCCAGAGGGGGCTTGTTGTTGTAACACAGAAAGTCACTGAAATTTCAGCTACCATCACAATTATGAGACTAAAAATATTGAAAAGAAACACACCAAATTATCATTATTTGCTGATAATGATAATGTTTGTGAAGGCCAAGAAAATCAGTTTAAAAAACTATTATAAATAATTTTTCCATAGCTGGCTGGTTCCATAATAGTCATAAATTATATATTACTCTTTTCCTTTCATTCTTCCTCAATGTCCCATGACCTATCAATTACTGAGTTTGAGCAATACTAGCTGACATTTCTTGATTCGCTGCACCTGACTCCTTTTTTGTTTTGACTGTCCAGACCATCCAGGGTCCAGCAGCAATCATGGCCTCTTGGCAATGGCAGCGACCTGCAATTAGGCACTGGACTCAGCCAAAACCAGCAGGCTGGCTGTCTGGACGTCCACAACCAGGTGGGGCATTTGAGCTCCTGCTGGGCCAGCAGGTGGCAGCAGGCAAATGATAAAGTGAACTGATCTATGGACATTGAGATGAAACAGAAAACACTAGATGGGTGTGCGAATGCATGAGTGTGTGCTTAACTTTAGAAATATTAGGAACGCATGTGCTTTTCAAATGCATTTGACACACTTCATAGTCAAAGGGGACAAATCGATCATATATTAGTCTGCAAAGAAGTTCTTAATGAATTTCCAAAGATTAAAATCATACGGTGCACAGTGTTTCATCAAAATAAAACTGAAAATTGATAACAGAAAATTTTTTTAAATGTTCTAAGCGCTTGGAAATAAATACTTCTCATAAATATCTTGAGTTTTAAAATAACATCTCCCTTTTATGGCATAACTAGAAATGAATCAGTGTCATCAAATGAAAGTATTATATATCACTATTTGTCCAAAGTGGTAAACTGAAGAAAATTTGTAGGTTTAATACTATTTATTTTAAAATTAGAATGACTTACAAAATGAAACATTCAATCAAGGGGGCTATAAAAATACTAATAATAATAAAGCAAAAAGAGGTAGAAATAAATTAATACATATTAAAGCATAAATTAAATAAGCTACAGAAAGTATACTTGATTTAAAGGGAAAAATACCTATTTATTTAAAATGACCAATAATTGGCACATCTGGGACAAGTCTGTCCAATGGAGGGAAGAAAAGTAAGAGAAGAAAAAAGAAATGAGATGTGAAAAAAGAGGGGAAAAAATAAAATTAAACTGAGAAAAAACATATATAACTAAAAATAAAAATAATTTGCTAGGTTAATTTGACACTATAACTATTTTATAGCAAATATTAAATAATTTGAAAAATCTAAATGAAACAGTTATTTCCCACACTGTCCTAGAGCAATATTTCCCAATCTTTTTCACATGATAGCATACTTGGAAAATGATAATGTTTATATGGCATAACAATGTTGAAAGAAAAATTGTACTTATACTTGGAGGCAATAGAGATTAAAACTCTGGCCATCCCAGCACATCCATAACCAATTTATAGCAGACTGGTTGGAAGTTGTATTCTAGAAGTCCTGCTCAAGGCAACATGCCTGGAGGGGAAAAGTCACAACTAATGGGTGTGGTGCATAATTTCTGGGGGATGGGCACACTTGCAGCTCTGACTTGAGTGGTACAAAGGCAATATATGTAACCAAAGTGTTTGTACCCCCTAATATTCTGAAATTTAAAAAAAAGGCCACATGCCAAGGTTGGAGGAGGAGACAATGAGGAAGAAAATGCTCAAAGGAAGAAATAAAATTATCAAAATTACATTTTTGCACATATTATTATCTAATTAAGTTCATAGAGAAAAAATGAGGGAAATCCTCAATATAAAATCAGAAGCAGAAGAGTTAGGAGTGATTCAGAGGAACTCTAAGTTCAGAATCAGTGGATACAAGTAGCAGGAAGAGGAATTCAAGGTAATTACCAGAACAATTAAATGAGGACTTACCAATGGTTGGCCAATCTTTTTTCCTCTGCTTATGCTGAGCAGTAGGCACAAGCTCATGTCCTGTGAAACTAATGCAGTGAATGTGGACACTAGTTGCAGAGACTCAGAATAGTTTTCCAGGTAGGGTAGGCAAACCAAGATGGATGGATTGCACCAATAGTAATAAAAAATTATTTTCACTGCTGACACACTCCACCTGGCATATTCTCTTCCAAAGTATGAAGGGAAGCTCATCAGAAACCACATCCATAGATAAATGAAGAGAGAGTCTCAATCCTTAAAGGGCAATGAAGAACCACCAAACATTTGAGGAAATCTATGCCTTCAAAGATAGAAACCAAATTTCACAAACAGAAGAGATAATACCTAACAAAACAGATCACAAAACAAAAGATGCTAAAATTCAATTCATGAAATTGAATTTTATCCATTCAATTATTAACAATCTAATCCTATATTACTGAGCAAATGATACTTTCATTAAGCAATTTAAATACTTTAAATTGTGACAATTGAAAAAATATTTGAAAATTTATTGGATTCGAGAATTGGCTAAATGAGAGAATAGATGATGGTTGAAGAAAGGATTGATGGATTAGCAAACTAAACTTAGTTATCCCCCTCAAAAGGAGTACAGAAAGAAAAGATTTGGAAAACAATGGAGAAAAGTGGATATATAGATATATTCAGAAACTCAACCCCTATTTAAAATGAGTCCCAAAAGGAGAAAAGAGAGAATGAAGGAGAGTAAATAGTAAAAGATAGCTTTAAGAAAATTTTACACAAGTGAAGAAACACAAGTCTTCAGGATTAAAAATCCCATCAAAGTGACAAGCATGGTGAATGTTATAGAAGCACAAATCGAGATCTCATATTAAATTTTAAAGCATCAAGAATAAAGTGCAATGCTACAAATGTTTCTTGGGAGAAAACATGATTTGACTCTAAAGAAATAAAAAGATTAATCGCATACTTCTCTTTAATAATTTTTTGATAAAATGCAATCAAATTTCCTCAAAGTTCTAAGGAAAGTTGATTTTGAACCTAAACTATATCTAACCAAACTAGCAACAAGATGAGGTATAAAACAAAGCATTTTCAAACATGCAAGTTCTCAGAAAATTTATTGTTCTCAGGCTCTCTCTGAAAGAACTACTCAAGGTTATACTGCAGCAAAACAGAAAAAAGAATTCAAGGTAAAGGAAAGTCACACACACGTGATGATGAAGTAAAAAACAAGTAATTCATATAATTAAATCCAAATAATTGTTGATACATGCTGTAAAAATTTAAGAGTTTGGAAAGAAATCCCAATGTCAACACAAAAGATAATAATGCAAGGCAAGAGAGTGGTTCAGGAAGAAGGAAATAGAAGTGTACTGAAATTTTAATCTTATGGGAAGAAAAAGATATAGTGAGTAGAGATATCAGTTAATTATATAAATCAACCTAAAATATAAATTAAAATTTTTAAGAATTTAACTCATTTTGAAATTTAACTTGTCAATTTACATTGAAATGTAAATTGGTACCATCATTTTCTTTTTTTTCTTTTCTTTTTTTTTTTTTTTTTTGAGACATAGTCTCGCTCTATTGCCCGGGCTTGAGTGAGTGCCATGGCTTAAGCCTAGCTCACAGCAACCTCAAACTTCTGGGCTCAAGCAATCCTTCTGCCTCAGCCTCCCAAGTAGCTGGGACTACAGGCATGTGCCACCATGCCCAGCTAATTTTTTCCATATGTTTTTTTTTTTAGTTGGCCAATTAATTTCTTTCTATTTATAGTAGAGACAACGTCTCACTCTTGCTCAGGCTGGTCTCAAACTCCTGACCTTGAGCAATCCTCCAGCCTTGGCATCCCAGAGTGCTAGGATTACAGACATGAGCCACCATGCCCGGCCGGTACCACCATTTTAGAATACAGTTTAGCCTTATCTAAGATTGAAAATATGCGTAATCTAGCTGTGCAGCTTCTAAAAATGGCCTTATTTGTTATATTTTCATTTTAATTTGGTTGTACTTTTTTCATAATTCTTGAAAAAATCATTAAGGGTAGATACTTTTCCCCCTAGAAATATTGCTTCATTTCATGAGAGTTTACTTCAGGAGTTATCTTCAGACTCCACTGCACCCCACCCCCTCATTCCCTTTAACCAATCCATCACTAACAGTCATGCCAGTTTTATCCTAATACCTCCCAAGTCTGTCTATTCTCCCTAACTCGCCTGTCAACACTATAGGTCACCCCACCATACCGCTCACCTAGACAGCCTCAGTAGTCAGCTAACTGGAATCCTATAGTTTCTGCTGGTTTCCTTCCAAATCATTGTCTACCCTGCAATTTCTCAAAGATCTTTTCAAAATGCAAAACTGTTCATACCTGCCCTTGGCTTAAAACTTTTTTCTGTCATTCAGTATATGCAAGAGACTTCATATTATTCAAAAGCGTTATTCAATTATAATATTTTATTTAAGTTGGTAGTGATTACATGAATATTTATTACGTTATTCTCTATCTTCTATGCACGGAATATTTCTCACACAAGAAAAACAGCCAAAAATTCAAAACAAACAGAAAATCAAGATTATAGTATAGCAACAGAGGTGTTTCAATAGCTCCCTATTGAAAATAAGAAGTATTAAGATCCTACATGTCTGGTCCTCATATTTCTCCTTCTTGGAGATGTCTTTGTTGACGTCTTCAGCCTAGGTTAAGATAGATGATAGACAGACAGATGACGCATTGGTTTACACTATATATTTTTTCAAACACTTATTCTGGCTTGTAATGATATGCTGATGTGTGCGATTATTTTACTTATGTCTTTTGCTCTTCACCATAAGCCCCAAATGGGCAGGAGCAATGTCTGTTTTGGTTCCCTATTTTAGGATCTTGCCTGGAGTGACCCCTCAGTAAACATGAGTTGAATGAAGAAGTAAATGGAGCATGCTGAGCCTAGGCTATGCTCAAAACTTGGAGTTAAAGGGAAGGATGTCCTGCTTCCACTTCTGCCACTTAACCTTGGGCAATGCATTTCAGCTCTCCGCAGCTAGGTTTCCTCGTGAGTAAAATGAAGATAATAGTAATGCCCAAGCTGCAGTAATGCACCAACAAAGTGCTCAGGAAAATGCCCAGCTCCTGGAGACACTCAAACCACTATTCATTATGTTTTCGTGCTCTGTATTTGTTTTCTTTTGTTACAAAATTCCCACATTGAAATGTTCTGCCTATCAGCTCATGCTCTTCTCAATGTTATTTGTTGCTCTTGTGGGTGGAACTGAAACTGTTTTCCATTTCTGGCCAACTGTAAAGGGTTTGAATGATACTCAGGAGGAGGTGGTGGTGCTGCCATCCTGTCAGATGTGTCGCTGTCCCTGAGAGAGCCTGGAGCAGAACTGGGCTCCACAGGCTGCAGCCCTGAGCAGGGAGCCTGCCTGGGGTAGAGACCTCTGGGCTGTTCCCTTTGTTCTTTCCTTTCACTCTATTGAGTCCTTGGCTTCTTTTTGCCCACAGGGAAAATGTTGTGTTTTGCTTATAGATTTGTTTTGTTTTCACTTTAGATTCATGTGCTTATATTGAACAAATCATAAAGCCTCAAAGTGTTATCCAGGGGAAAATGTATTGCTTTTTACTGAAACTGATCAAATTGTCAGAAATTCATGCTTGGCTGAGCCTATCTAAAGTTTGGTCACCTTCTCCTGGTTCAGCAAACTTTTGTAACTCTTGGTGAAGTCAGTGTGGCAAAAGGGGCTCTGTGAAGGGAAACATCTGGATTTAAAGTAGACTTTAATTACATCTCACACCCCTACACTAGACCCACGTTCAACCCCAAGGAGAGGCTTAACAGTGTGGCTTCATTAGAAACTCAGGAGTCATTTTAACCTAATTGCTCCCTCACCATAGCTTAAAGTTGACACCTAAACCTTTTAGAATGCACTCATTGTCCCTGATTCCTGACTCTATTTGGCCCTTGGTAGGTGCTCCCAGGGGATCTGAACACTATTACTAATTTCAGTAAATGTTTTCATGGTCTTGGCTACAGAGTTAATGTTTAACAAGTTCCAGAGGAACCAATTTCCTGCTTGAGGAAACTTCCTTACCAAGTTCCGTAATTATTCCCAGATAGTCAGTCATTGCCCTGTGGAATCCGTTCAGCTAAGGGCTGTTAATAGGCCACGGGTGACAACTAATAGTTACCAAGGAAACACATCAACTGTACAGACAGGAAGGTTTGACACCAGGAGACCAGAGACCTGTAAACACATTTATTTCTGCTACCTCTTGATTTTTTGTTTCTTTGTTTTGTTTTGTGGGGTGGGGGTTGTAGATCAGGACATACATCCTTCCTCTTAAAGCCATGGAGAAATTGCCTACAGTGAATTCTCTAAACCAGCGTTCCCAAACTTTTGTCTAAGGATGCCTTTACACTCCTACAATTTATAGAGAACCCCAAAGAGCTTTTGTTTATATACAATATATCAATTGATATTTACTATATTAGAAATTAAAATGAAGACATTTTTAAATATGTGCTTAACTCATTTAAAAATAATAATAACCCTGCCGGGCACGGTGGCTCACGCCTGTAATCCTAGCACTCTGGGAGGCCGAGGCGGGTGGATCGTTTGAGCTCAGGAGTTCGAGACCAGCCTGAGCAAGAGCGAGACCCTGTCTCTACCAAAAATAGAAAAAATTAGCCAGGCATGGTGGCACATGCCTGTAGTACCAGCTACTCAGGAGGCTGAGGCAGGAGGATCGCTTGAGCCCAGGAGTTTGAGGTTGCTGTGAGCTAGGCTGACACCACGGCACTCTAGCCCAGGCAACAGAGTGAGACTCTGTCTCAAAAAATAATAAAAGAAATGTAAAAACTTTAGACAAATTAAATTTATTTGAACAAATGTAATTCAGAATCAGGCAGCATTCAGTTCCAAAAACGGTTTATAGAGCTCCACTCAGCAACATAGACAGTGAGCTTTTATAGCCTAAACATGGAAGTAAAGTAGAGAAATAGCTTGGCTAGTTACAGATAGGTATTTGCCTTAGGCTGCCTGTGATTGGCTAAGACCTAGTCATCTGTTACAATAAAAACACTTCTAAATTAGGTTTTGGGCTTTTTTACATACTATGTTAGGTTGCAGTTTGTTTCAAAGGAACTCAAAGTCTGCAGACAGCATCAGGCCAATGGTCTCCTGTTTATTTAACAATTCCCCCCTTTTGGTCAGCCTTCTCAATTTTGAGTGACCAAAAGCTTGGGCATTGACACCACACTGTCTCCATCATAATGGATTCATTTGGTCTTGGTATGGAATTTACATGTCACAATGTTAGGTCAGTTGAATGATTCTTGATATTTTTGCTGTTCTAGTCAATGTGAGACTATTTGACACATGATATTTGGCTGTATACAAACATTTAAGACTCTTGAGAGGACAGAAGGCACCAGGGAGACTGTTATGATGACTAGCAGGAGGACAATACCAAGAGATGGAAATGTACTCTTTAACGGGAGCGTCAGCAAACCGAACCAGTCAAATCCCAGGTAACGTAGACAGTTCAACAGTATCTGAGTCCAGTTGGGCGTAGTCTTTATTCAGGGTGTGATGGCAATTAAGGACCATGGTTCACTGTGGAATGGTGTGATTTAAAGAGGTATCCATTTTGTCTTTAGCCTGGTAATAGGAGTCATTAGTAGCCTGGTGACCTGCTAGAAGAAACATAAAGATTAGAAAACCTCAGAAAAGCCAAGCTTACCATCCACCATTTAGGATGCCCAGAAGCCAACTGTTAGCTGCTTCTATAAACAAATCATGTGTTCCTTTATCCTTGACAGATTTCTTTGGTGTACTTGGTGCCAGTGTCTAATGAAACAGTGGTGTCAACTTTCTGTAGTAGCAAAATCAGGAGAAAGCTAAGTACCACATTCAGTTTCGTTTAGCACTGTGTACAAACCCCCAGCATGGGCAAAGACAAGATCTAAAGCTGTGTAATGTCCCATTAAGTGCTTTTGTTGAACACATTATGTTCTCATCGAACTTTTGGAGCATGGCTTCTACCCATCCGAACTCCTGGGAGGTCTGGTTGCCTGCAAAAGCCAAGATTTTTCCCAATTTATGGATTCATTTCAAATTTGACAGAATTGGCACACCCCACTACCATCAAGAGTGAACCCCCAGTAACCCCATTAGAATCCTTCCTCAGTGGAAGGTAGTTTAGCTTCAACTATTTGAAGGTTGGTGCTAATTTCAGGGTTGATCATTTTGGCCTTTGATTATGGGAAGTCTTAGGATGACCTTCAGGGGAAGGCAGGATTGAGCCAGGCCAAATAGCAAGATCCAAGCTAGTAGGGAGGCAGAACAGAGTAATAAGGAAATTCACCACAGACCAAGACATTCCTGCTAGCCCAAGAAAACCTCATAGTTGTCTTTGGTGGTAGGATGGAAAAAACTTGTAATAGTATTCTCTTAGATGAGAGGGAAATTCCTTCAGCAGAAGTAGTCAGATCATGTCTAGTGTACTGTTTCTCTTGAAAACTTTTTTCCTTAAAGTCTTATAACTTTTGTGTGTGAGTTGCTATAAAAGGTAAATTGAGCGGATGAGAGTACTCTTTAGTGGCGGAGCATAGCAACCGTTTACCTACGTACTGCGGAGGAAACCGCACTGTTAAGTCTGATGTAATACCTCAGAAATAGAAGGGGCCTCAGTGAACTCTTGTGGCATTACTGTCTAGTGTACTGTTGAATTTTCCAAGAAAAAGAATCAAATATTGACTATTTTTCAACTAGAATACTGAGCAAAGGTCTATTATTTTGGACTATTTTGAACCAGCAGGCACATTACATACTATGGTATTAGGGTTTGGAACTACAGGAAGCCTCAGTATCACATCAGGCCCATATCCACACGATCTTCACAGAGTGAATTGCTCTCACCTCCATCCCTTGTGGCAGGGGGCTGTGTCCTGGCCCCCAAACCAATCCCCAGAGACTTCAGCTCATCCAGATACGGAAGGGATTTCATACTTCCTGAGTATGGAAATTAGAAAATATACATTAGAGAAAGACCATTTCTACAAAAAACACAAAGTGGGAGCCTGAAGAGTTGGGTCAGGGTCTGAAATGGCTGGAGTTAGGATGTTCCAGCCCCTTATGCTGCTATAATCACTTCCAGAAACGCATCCCCCACTGTCACTTTGCCTTTCCATTGTGAGCTCATTGAGGGCAGCAGATATGTGCGTCTCCTCACCCAGCAGCCATATCTTCCTTCCACTGTGCTCTCCTTGGTAGCTGTCACTTCCACTGAGGTCTCATCTGCCCCCGTCAGTCCAGCAGCAGCCCCACCATCAAAACTGAAGACTTCAGTCCCCTTCACCAGGTGCACATCAGCTGCTGGGGCAAGTGGAGGCTCACAAGCTTGGACAAAGGGTAAGTAAACTTTATATATGATGCATATTTTGCCTTGGGAATCCAAATAGGCCCAGTAAATGTTGGGTTTGCTTTAATTAATGTAGTTGATGCCAATAAGATAAAGATAAGACATGCATCGTCCCTAGGCTGACCGTTAAGATAATACCTGGAAGATTTACCTAAGTATTAGGGCCTTGAATCTTCTAGGGTACAGTGGTTCAACCCCAAATGGAAACTTCTATGATGGGTGTGAGGACTGAACTCTGATCTTTTTCTTTTGCTCAAAATTCCTTCCTAAGGAGGCCAGATGAGTCATGCTCACAAATGGTAAATTCTCACGAAGCAGGTTTTATTAACCAAATTAAGTGAGGTTTACTTCCCAAACCTGATTCCGGTATAGCATTAACATCACCTAAAAGATAGAAAGCACTCATCTTAACTTAAGCATCCTAGCATATGCATGCCTTAACCTGAAACATTCTCCTGTCCGGACCTCCCAGAGTGCTCACACCTTTATCTTAAATTGAGCATTTCCTTTC